>VZTV01084496.1:24451-38291 GCA_013400875.1 Anhinga rufa | reverse complement strand
AATCTGAAGTATCCTCATACAGTAGCCTTACTGCTTCCATTCCTGAGTGCACCATATCTTCAAATTTAATTTAAACAATACCTAAACAAGCTCACTTATTTTAAAATCATAAAATGAGAAGTCTAACTGCACAGACACATTTCTTTCAGATTATTTGAAAGATCGCTTCACTAACTTGCAGCAATTGCTCAATATATGGATGCATTTCACAGCGTTCCAAGTGCATGCATCCTGAATACCACAGGATCTCATTCCCCTCCTAAAAAGTTCCTATGACCTACAATTTTGGGTCTTAATCTACAACTACAAGGTGCTGCCATAAAATTGCGCATACTTATTGGTACTAGAACCATCCTCTGGATGTAATCAATGCTCTTTGTGCATAAACACAGCGTAAGGGGCAATAAACAAAACAGTCACCCTACTCCCTCATAACAAGGTAGATTGCACATCAGTATTTTGGTTAGTCAGCCACCTCTCCAGCAATCAGAACAAGCAACTTAATTACATACGATATTTTTGGAACCTGAAAGCACTGTTACAGCCACTTCTAAGAGGATGTAATCTGTCTGCATTTATGGTGCTTTCATCTGTAAATTCACCTTTCAAGTAAAAGCAGGTCACATACTTACTTGATATAAATTTATACTTGCTCTTACCTTGAAAAATCCCAAACCTATCCATTATGTTCCACATATCAGTATTAACTGATTTCTGCTGAGAAGAACCATAGGCCGTCCAAACAAGTTTTAGGGGCCTCTCATGACAACAGGTTGATGGGTCTGAGCGACTCCATGGGCCATAATGATCATCAGTGTGACAGAAGTGTGTCTTACCCTGAATTGTGTCTGTGCCTAAAGTACCAAAATATTGTAACATTTATCTTGTTTGCACTTCTTGTTTCCTCCGTCATGAGATCTACATGACCATTCACTTGCTAACTCTGGAAAGTTCATGTCATTTCCATCATGGATTTAAAAAACTCTGAAACCACCCAACTAGTTTCATGTCAATTTTTCTCTCGACTCCTATCTGTCAAGAGCACTGCAAGATCTCTGCAAGATCTTTTAAGCCGCACTGCAGGGAGTCAACACGCTTTTAGGTGATGGGAGTGTACCAATGTTAATTTGACTAACCTAGTTCAGCATGCACTATGCAATTATTTCCTACTCTCCTGGTGTGTTGTTTTTTTTTTTTCCCAGCCTATTTTCAATTTAATTTCTACTTTGGTAAGGATTCTACCTTTAGAAAAGATAGCTAGTCCACAAGCCTTCCATTATTCTGCAGCTGCTGCTGTTGTATTTGTCACTGAAAAAAACCCCTCACCTTGTCTGACAATGGGATTTGAATCATAATTGCTAAATATGTCATGTATAGAAATTTGATTGCTTTACTTTTTTTTTTTTTTCCTGAAGGGGGGAAATGCGAGGGCAAAACCTTACAGTTTATTTCATGCTTCACTACAGTGTAATTCTAGACCCTACGATTTCTACCATTCCTATTTTGGTAATGAATGGAATGTAAAAGGGAGGTATTTAAAATTAATTGCAGCAGTTCTGAGGGTTAAACCTGCTTAACCCAACCTTTTATTAAGAGAATGTCAACAGAGCATATATCTTGTCTAGGGAGTGCTGGGGCATCATTATTCTTCTACCAGCATGTTTAGTTCTAAAACCTGGCATTTCTTCAGGTTCCTGTAGCTGTCATGCATACCGTATACCCATCCAAAATTATAGTGTCTGTTCTGAGCTACTCACTACAGCAGGATTTGACCTGAGAAACTCTAGAGTTTTGTTTTACTTTATTAACTTGGAGTACTTTTAAACAGTTTTTAAACATTTTTTTTCCCTCGACCAGCAAGGGAATTTTCAGCCTGAAGTTCTCAGCAGCATCCGGTGAGGCTCTTGGCCAAGTTCTTCAGATACTGTACATCCACAAGGACAGCCTGCTGGCTCTTGCTGTGGCATTTTCTTAATCCTCAGAACAGATTTCCTGGATCTAGGAAATTTAATTCCTGACTCCTTCGACCCAGATGCTGGCGAAAACATAGTCTGCAGTCTGTACGTAATTGGGTATGTTCATTTTTTTTTCTTTCTAGGAACTGGCCTTGCTGTTAAATTTTTCTAAAACAGTCACATTAATATGTTCAAAAATCCACTGTTGAGTTTCAGATAAAGGATCACATCTGTTCATGAAAATCTTCTTCTCGGCTGGGTTGCAATCTATGCAGCTGCTGCTTACCGGATGGAATAAAGTTTTGTCCTACAGGAATAAGAAAAAAATAGAATATAAGTAGCAAATGCCAAGTCATCGGAAGTGTTCTCATTCTACAGAACATGGATTAACACAGCCCTATCTGAAATGATTCTGTGGTCTCTGTGTGCTAACCTTGTGTAATAACCACAGCTATTATTAGGAAGCTGTAGAGAATGGAGTGGTTTTTTCCCTTGGGTTATTATCCTTCCTGTAATTGGGGATTCAAGAAAGAATGAGGAGACATCTTCTCATCTTTGACTAAGAAACATGTAATATAATGAAAAAATATAATGTATTTTAATAATCTTTGCATATCATGTGCTTCCCTGGATCCTATTTAAATGTCTGAACCTGAAAAGTGTTTTGTTTTTTTTTTTTTGTTTGGATTTATTTTTGACAGTTTCTACCATGCTTCTGTGCAAGAGGGTCTGTAACAGTCTGTCTGGAAAATGGACACTCTTAAACTTGAGGAGGATGTTAAAAGGAAGTTATTAACTGAAGTGGTGTGATGGACAGACCCAGGACTCGCCATCAGTTCTCACCCCATGAAATGCAGACTTTGCCTATGGCCTCGATAAGACCAATCACTGAAATAGGCTCTCATAATAAGAAGGAAATCCTAACACTGTTTTAGCTCCCTATGGAGATTTTGGGAGTATAAGCATGGATTAAGTTGCTTTAGAAATGATATTTATGATGATTAGTTTTATAATTTTTACTTCACAAAACTGGACTGAATTGTAAATAACCTGTGAATCTTTGGTAAAGCAGAAACTACCCAGACGAGCAACTGGTATTTACGGGTTGGGTTGTTTCAACATACTTAGTTTATGTCAGCAACTGTCTGAGAGAGACAGATGTGGGACTGATTAGATATTTGAAAATTTCCAGGGACTATGCAGTTACTATATCTGTTGAAATAAATTTCAGATTACTCTCTGTAAATGCATTCAGGCTTTTCCACTCCGTGCCAAACATGCCCTGTCAGTATTTTAAGAGTAATCCAGGATGTGCCTGCTTGCCCAGTTTGTGAGAGAAAAAAAAAGCTACTTGTCAAATTGCAATTGATTAAAAACTCACAGAAGTGCTCTGGGTGCTGAGCAACTATTATACACAAACCTCTCTTTTAACTAAAAATAACCCATATTCAAAAAAGAAGTATGAAGACAAAAGTAAGTATAACACAATAAACCAATAAGAAATAGTAGCTATTTAAAAATACTTTTGAAAAAGCAAGTTTGTTTTTTTTTTTAATTTAGGAAAGGTGAAATTGATTGATTCTGGGGGTTGTGAAACACTGGTAAAGTACAATGTCCTCTTCCCCCTTTTTTGTATTAACATATGCAACAAAGAGCGAAGTCAAAAGCATCTCGTGCTCTGGCTGAGGGTGATGGTTGCCTTTCACAAGCACCAGTTTTCACCTCCAGCATCTGCCCTTTTCCCAAAACAGTGGGTAAACACATGTACACGCAAGACTGATTCAGAGGGATGCTGTCAAAGCCGACAGGACTAAACCAAATGGGTAGAGGCCTTTCTGTTATGCTGTTCTGCTCTGCGAGGTGAGCAGGTAGGATACCTGATCTTGCAAGAAGGGGCTAACTGTACCGTGTACAAAGGGCTGTCATGTCCTTGCTAGGAGGTGGTCCTGCAAGAACTCCCAAGCACCCTACAGGGTGGTGCCTCCACCCATTTGCACCTTGCCAGCTCCTCCTGTCCTTCTGTGAGATTAATGGAGCGGCACTGCCCGAAACCAGGACACAGTGGCTGTGCCACAGCCACCCCACCTGCTGTGGGGCCTCGGAGGAAGGTGGTATCTAGTTTTCCTTGCGTCATAGCTGGGCACAAGGATCAGCCAAGCTATTAGGAAGTCAAAGCTGGAATACTAGAAGCTTTAATAGGATAGCTGATACAAGAAGGAAGGAAACTGTTTCAGTACAAAAAGCATGCTATGAAAAAACACTTGAGCCTTTCTAAAGAGAGCTGGCAGTCTTTCTTCTCACAGAAATATCCAGGGGATGCAATTTTTGAGTGAAGCATTGTTGGTGCTTTCTTTTAGAAAGTCTGGTTATTAGGAAAGAAGAGCGTCTTTTAAGAGCAGGGACACAGCTACCACTGTGGAAAAACTTCTGGCTGACTTAGCCATATATAAAGGCCTATTAATTTATCATCCCAAGCTTACACTGACCAAAGGCCAAAGCCTACTGCTCTTACAGATTGCAATGGAAATAGGCTCAGGACTTTAAGGGGTAACTGTTGCATGGATCCCCAAGAAGAACTTTCCAAGAGAAATACATAAATTCCTCTTTACACCAATATTAAAAAGCCACAAGAGCTCTTGTGGAGACTTTTCTAACATCTGAAAACAGCAGAGTGATTTTTTTCCCTTCTGCATGAAGGCAAGTCTGAAGATTATTTGCAGAAGGAGAAACTTCTTCATAAGATAATGGGCCTCAACCGTTCAGGGGGTTGGTAATGAGACACAGAGCCTTTCTTTTTTCTAGGTCACTGCTATAACTATGGCCAAGGTCAACAGCAACTGGAAGTCATTATCAGCTGGTGGCTGCAGTAGTTTATCTGAAATAAGTTGGTAGCCCCAGCGCAGTTTCAGCAGGACAGATGTCCATATGATAAAAGCCACTATCACAATGACATGTCTTCGGTTGTCTGAGGAAATAATCTATGTACCTACCGTGTGAAGAGTGAACTTACTCTTACAGTTTGTCCTTGATGCTGTCAGCAGAGTATGAGCAAACCATGCTGTTCTGGGCATGGTTTTTGACGTCGTCAGTGTAGTATCTATCATAATCACTAGGCTCAGGGTAGAATTATAGTATAAAGAAATTGATTTTGCGCAATTGTTTCTTTTTAAAGACCTACTAAATCAGACCCTTCTTGGATACTTGTGCTCTACAAATAGCACTAATGGGACTAGAGCACATAAATTGAGTCATACTTTATCAGAATCAATGTATTACTTGTCAACCCGGAATGATGCCACATTGAAAACCACAGGTGTATTCCTTCACTGCGAGGAATGGAAATTTGTAGGCACTGTTGATCTTTGGCTCTGGCATGTTTAGGAATCTCAAATAGAGTCAAGGAAACGGCTTTAGCTTGGGAAGCCACTATTCTCCCAAATCTCAAATAATTGCAAGTTATTTACATTTATCTATCTAATTTCTCATATTGCTCCTATCTTTGACGGGAGCCCCATTATGGTGTCAATATTTTTTCCCCCCAGTGTTAAAGCTCACTTTCTTCTATTTCCAACCCACAGTAGTGTTTATGGTATTACTTGGATTCATTCTACTCCATTGCTGCTTACAGGGATTTCTTAAAGGTATACTTGGTTGTTTTATTATAGACCAATATTTTTGATTGGTCCTAAAAACTCCAATTACTTAACATCACAGACTTACTAGACTTTCAAATAGTTGCTCAGATGTAGTTTAACATGTAGCCGTATATGTGATGAGCAGTATGGGAATAAGAATAATTTTTTGACACATGTTTATTAGTAGTAGTTTTCATTTCATTCATCAGAAAATAATCTATTTTGCACACTCTGGGACTGCACTGCAATGAGAAACCAAGTGCAGGTAATGGGAATAAGAAGGAATTGTTTTCAGAAGAGCACTCCTTACCCCAAGTAAAATACTAATGTATTCTACTTGCCACTAAAATATTTAAGCTGTTTTTATTTGTCAGTATCCAAACACAGGTTGTTGGGGTTTCTATGCTGTAAGAATATGGAATCTTAAAACAGTGCCTGGCTTCAAACTGTATTTGCAGCACTTTGTAATCACTTCACAGCCCTTACTTCTTACTAGTGGCTCGACAATGCAAATGATCATGAGAAGAAACTCATCCTTAAAAGAATAAAACCCTCTTATCTTCTAGTTTTATAGGAACAGTATGACAGCATGGTAAGAAACACTTCATGTTAAGCATCTTATAAGATACTTACAATCAAGGTCATTTTTCCTAAAACATGGGAAGAATTATTGGCAGGATGGATACGTGACCATTAGGAAGCTACAGTGTCTAAGTGGTGCAGAGAACAGAACAGAGTTGCTACCCTGCTCTCTTTTTTTTTTTTAAAAGGAGGCACTTCTTGCCTAACCGGATTACTACTCTTATTTATTTAGGGTGCAATTTTAGTAGCATACCATCCCCTGTGAAGGGCTCTAGTACAGCTGCAGTTAAACTGATATAACATCCTTTTCTTGTACAGTTTTTTTTGGGGGGGTGGGGGAAACGCTATGAATCCTATTGCCGAGATGCTTTCAAAACTAGATAAGGATTATATCATAAGGATTTTGGAGATATAGCTGTACCATCAAAAATCTCTAATGTACCTCTACCCTGTATCTGAGGAAACGGACTACGTGAAACAATAAAAAAACTGCTTACTGTGTAGCCAAACTAAAACTAAGCCTAAAGAAAACCATGTATACATAATTCTACTATTCCCATGCAGCTTCTTAATTTAAAGGTTTATGCAAACTAATCAGCTTGCTGTCAGGTTGGTATTTCAGTTAAGACTATGTCAGTACTTCCATCATAACAAAATTTTGTGGTGTTTCTTGCTGAGATGGAAATGCCTGCCTTGCATTGAGAATTTTTATATGAGCCCTGTCAACCTTCTGGAAATGAAAAATGAAGCTGTGCAGAGGATTTAATAGAAATCACACTGTGTATTTTTTCAAATGTAATTTTTTTTAGTTATCTGCTGTATTCTGTCCACATCAAAGGTAATGAGCCTTATAGAGGGCAGCTCCAGATCTGCATTTTGTCTTATGAACCAGCTACATTAGGCACCAATGAAGTGCTAAAGGTATGAAAGCTTCTTTCTTGCAGCTTGGGTAGGCAAAAAGATAAATCAGAAGGGTTTTGAAGCAAGAAGGTATTATTAAGGCATTATAAAGCCAGATATGCGGCAATACAGCCATGACAATTTATGTCCTCTAAGTATCTGGCCCATACCCTCTAATGTTATTACAGGCAATACCTCAGTTTCAAAGGGATTACACTTCCGGAGAATCTTGTGGTGGATCTCCAATTGCAACATAAATAGGGTAAAAAGGCACAGGCTAATGAGTAGGCACTCAGAAAAAGGGTCAGGACAAAACTATTTTTAATGGTTCCGAATTAGTTTTCTACTATGTATCATTTCAAACTAGAAAGCACTGTTGAGGTTTATCTGGCAAAGCCCAATACCTGGCACTTCGGCCTCAGCTTAAGCAAGGTGGTGGGCAAGGCACAGTGGTCACAGAAAAGTGAAGGATGTGTGAGAGGAATTCTCAGTGCTTCAGAGACATGTATGTCCTTATCCTGGATGGCATACAGAGTTTATTAGTGAAATCTTTAATCAAGGCAACTTCCTGATTAACCATTTACAAAACCTAACAACAACAACTCAGTAGCATTGCCAGGACTTCTTTCCCTAAATGAGGCTCTGACAGTTTCTAGCCTGACCTCCTGTTTCCAGTGATTTATAAAAATGGGCTGAAACTTAGCAGATCAAAGTAGTGTCTAAGCTGCTTATCTTTAATTTATAAACTCCTGCCTTCTTTGGGCTTATAGCAGCACTTTTAATGTTGGGTTGGGTTTTTTTTTCAGGGAGATTTTTCTGCCACTTGTAATCTTTAAAATGTAGTAAAATAATAATATTTAACTCATGAGCAGCATTTCTTGCTGCTGTCACATTGGATGAAAATATTTCCAACAGTGCCTCTGTTAAAATGACACAAGCATCTCGAAGCGCCAGAATGTTAAAACACCTTTCAGGGAACAGATCCAACACAGACACCCCCTGAGATGGATCAGATCCATTTTCATTTAAATTTGACCTAAATAGCTGAACGCTCAAAAGGAACAGACTCTGGAGAGATTACCACAAAAATTAAATTGGAATAAGACTGGGTGGATTGTAAAAGAAAACTCCTCTGATGGGAAAGCACAAGCCTCTGCTAAAACTGAATATAGACTCAAGACAGTCTGAACCTCTGAGATGCCCCAGAGTGACTCCAACCTTCCTATAGCTCCAGTGCTGGTTTCCCTTCATCCCGTGACAGTCATACAGTGTGACAGGGCTACTGTGCGAAATGGCGTCGAAGCAGAACTTCCTGGTGTGAAGTGGCTCCCCGGGGCGGATGTCTTCTCTCCAACCAAAGGTGAAGAGCTAGAAAAACAATCAGGCAATATGATGATATATTACTAGTGAAAAACGTTTAAAACCACACACAAAGCTTGATGCGTGTTTCGCTACTCTGCACATCCCAGCTGCTGGTTAAACGAGATCCTTCCTGTGTACGATTCAGTGATGCCAACTGCCTTAATTAAAGTGCATCAGCAGCAATGTGGAATACACCCCAGGAAGGCACAGTCCCTATGGCAGGGAAGAAAACAATCTCTGGTGCCACAGTATTGTGGAGAGGAGAGGGGATATGCTGTATTAAAGCCTTTAGTTACCCAGTTTAAAGCAGCACTCATATGCACTAGGACTACAGCTACCTAGGACTCAGAAAGCCTCTGCTAGTGATGTTCCTCTAGCTCTCATTTGGGTCTGAAGAAGCTACCTAGAGAGATCTTCCCATCATAGCATCTTTCCCATGTTTAATGAACAGTTTCCTTCTGTTATACGGGACACTGTTAGCATATCCTCTCTCAACTGTCTTTTTTTTCCCCAAACAACACATGTTAAATGATCCTCATCTTTCTACTGTGAAACCTGTGAGCTACAGGCAGCTTGTTAAAGCCCTTTTTCTCGCTGCCTGAGAGGAATCATGGAGGCTCACAGTTAATAGAGGAATCCTTCTCAATCAGACACCAGCTGTCTGAAATGATGCTGTGACACTGCAGCCTTTCAATCATCAGATGAAAGTGACAGGTCTGACAGCACCAAATTTAAAGATGCAGAGAGCATTTTCCTTTCCCATGGAACAATCCTTGCAGAAGACAGGTTGCAGGTTGTAAATTGCTACCTAGAAGCTCTGCTGAGAGCTGTGAGGGCTTTTTCCCCCCACCTCCTTTTTTTTTTTGTGTCAGTGCTATTCTTCGGCTTTCTCCATGTCTTTTTATTTTCCATAGTATAAACAGAAACATAACACTGAGAAAGTGAAGCTCTCTTTAAATGAGCAAATCTTGCTAGTGGAAACCGTTTAGTTGTGATGGTTCATGTGGAACTGCACACTCAGGCTCGTTGTGCAGAGGAGCAGCTCCCCATACTGTGCTCAGACTGCTTCCAGCACCACAGCTACCTCATCTCAGGGTCATTTTGGTCCTAGCACCCTGCTGTCTACATTCCCTGATAGAACCAGTATCTACAAATCCAGACTGAAGCTTGGTGTCCTATGGGTCTGATCCTGAATACTTCTGTTGTATTTCCCAGATTTTAACCCTTTCATTATGATAACTATCTTCTTTCCATGGTCTTCATAAAAGATATAGCTTTTAAAAATATTCATCTTTGATGCTGTACCATCCTCCAAATGCCACATTTGAGAGGCGCTACTGTTTCCCTCAGCCTGCAGGCACAAAATACAAGCATATATCTGAATATTTGCGCTTTTTGTGTGTGTGACTCGCTGTAAGCCCTTGTTCTCTCTGTTAGCTGCTGTCACTCCCTATTTACTTCTGTATTATAGGTTTTCTAGACAGAATTTTCTCAGCCTACTCCCATGTCCTGCTTATTTCTTCTTTCCCCCAGAGTGCATTTTTCATTTATCTGTCTGCAACAAAATGCAGTGGACAGCTTTAACTTCATTTTCAAGCCAAATCCTGCTTTTTAAAAGGTTAAGTCTTTTTCCACTCTTCTCCATGTTTCTTGGAAACAGCATCATGGACTCCCTACAAAGATAACTTGTAATTTCACAAGCAAAGTCAGAAGTAAGATTTGGTACAGAAAAAAGCTACAATGCTGCTTCTTTCGAAAAAGAGAAGCCTGAGATTATTTTCTTATAAGGAAAAAACAACAAAAGCCATTTCCTTTCCCTTACCCTTTACCTTTCTACAGCTAAGTAATAAACCTAGAGCTCAAAGTGATGAATAACAATTACCTAGAGGAATGGCATGGAAGAGTGGTTCTGCAATATTCTCACTCTCATGACTAGTACCAGGGAGAGATCCTCTTGCAGGACCTTCCTCATCTTTCCCAGTGGGTGGCTCTCCAATTTTCTTGTTCTGTGCATGACTGGTGAGCTGAGGGGCCAATTCCTGCTACTCTCTGGACCTTGGCCTGAGGACTACTACCCCACTGAATGCATCGGTACACCTGAAAGAGCTCAAGCTAGCTTTTAAATCAGATCATACTTTGCCCTTTCCACTCCTGTGTGGTTTCTGAAGACCGCCTGGGCCATGTCCTGTTTGAAGGTCAAGATGTGGTAACAGGGGTTTTTTATTCCCTTCCACTGAAAATCAGGATCTGTGTAATACTAGATCTCAATGTTTTGACTAGCACAAATTCTTTTTCCTCTTCCTTTTTGTAAAGCAGTTTCATTTTTAAATCAACAAGTACATCTTCTCCCTAGTGATACTATTATAAAATCAACCTTGTTGGGACAGAAACACAGCTTTAGGACAAGGAGGAAGAAGAGAAAAAAAAATTATCAGAAAAAAGGTTATACTTCTCTATGCACCCAATTAATATTAAAATCTTGTACTTACAGATAAAATTTGAAGGCCTATGGTCCTTCCAATCTCATCATTCTATGCTATCCTCCATTATACAGAAAATTATCTCTAGTTAACACTAAATCTGGCTGATACAAAAATTATCTTTCCTCTGCATAATGTGCAACAATGCTACATGTTATTAGCTGATGTCCTGAGTACATAATGCCCCGCTTTAGCACCACCTGTCACTTTGGATTTTGTTGTTCCTTTGACTAAAGCTTTGTACCCTTCATTCATTCCTGTCTGCTTGTAGATTTGAAACAAGGCTGCACCTTAATTTTCAGACACATTATTAACAAACAGCAGGCTGGCTCTTCACCTTTTGTCTGCAGGGCTGCTGTTCACTGCTTGCTGCTGGACCCAGGAAACCCTCTGTCCTGGCTCAGCAGATGCTCATTCTCCTCCTCCACCTTCTTTCATACCATAGAGCCTGTAAAACATGGCCCCATCCTCTGTGTTTGCAACCAATCAACCCCTCAGCCCTCATGCTTTAGGTTTTCATGCGGCCTAGCCCTGTCACGCAGTAACTGGGGAAAATACAGCTTTCCAGCTTAAGTTATAATTGGCACAGGTCCTGAAAAATGACTGCCTGATACAGCCATTGGCTTGGGACTATCTATAGGACAAAGGCCCTTTTGATACCATTAATGCTTTCCAGCCTGACAATGTTGTTCAGTTACTCACTGCCTGGCTGGGGTCTGTCAGCTGGCATTGTGCTTTGGCTGTGGCGTTAGACTTGAGCAGACAACATGTGCCCTGCACAAAGTTGAAACACCATGTTTCAGAAATGGGCTCTGACTTGAACTATACCGCCAAGTAGAGAAGAAAGAGCTGGGCAGGCTGCATGGCTGCTTGGTGAGCCATGTTAGAGATGATTGATGCCTATCCATCTACTCCCTGACCACGCTGGGGCACTTGAGAAGAGAGAGTGATGCCTGTCATTTTCCTTTGCTGCTGGTTATCAGCCCAGCGGAGCCCCAGTTTCCCCTAAAGCCAGAAGTTAGCTCTGGGAAGACAGAGGTGGAAGAATGCCGTGCCATCCTCCTGCCCCTTTCCTTCACCTCTGTTTTTTAATTCTGGGGAAGTTTCCAGAAACCGCAGCAACACTCATCCTCACTTCTCACGCTTCTCATGTTCACTGGAAAGCCTACAAGTGCCCCATGAAGCTTTTGTCTGCTGTTTGCCCACCGGGGCTTTTACAGCCCTGGGGTGGAAGGTCTCCTCCTTCTCCTGGGGCTGCTAAAGGGCTGCACCCCCCAGCTCGGCTGCTGAGACTGTCAGCTTTTAATTCCTGCTCTTGTAACATGACATGAATCAAGTGACACAAAGGATCATATTTCTCTCTAGTGCCAGCACTGACACCTGCTGCACTGATCACATCAAGCTACTATAGCCACTGAACTCTCTGTAAATTTATACCAGAAGTCACAAGACCACCTCAGTGTCAATCCATGCTATTTGAAATATGATAATATAATACTTGATGTTTTCATTAATACTGCTAGTTTCTACTGGCATATGTAGAAATCATGTAGGCACCAATAAGGCAATTCCTTGTATCTCAGGAAGATATAAGCAATAAAGAGGAGCTCTCTGAGGGTTGGTCAGGTGTTCAGAAGTTGTTCCCAAACACTCTTTTACAAAGTTAATCTTCACAGCTTACTGTGGTGCAAGCAGAAGATCACATCCCTTCTCCTCGGGAGATGTTCCATTAGACTGTGGTCTTACACGCACTACAGGTAATGTTCCTGACTGGGCAGCCTTTGGGATTGAGTATGGAGAGCTAGTTAAGAAATTTATCCATCACAATATACCAATCTAAAACACACTTTTGTAGGAATTTTTTCACTTCTATCAACTGTCACCAGCATAGAGACAGATTTGGCTTGCCAGGCTGGCAGTTGTGGTTTTGCCCTGCAGGTTCTGCAGGGCTACAGGGCATAGAGGTGTTGGCTATGGCTGGAGTAGTGGGAGCCCAGGTGCTATCACAGTGGACATGGTCCCTCCACTGTAAGCTGAGGGAAACTTCAGGAAAAAGGGGAAAAAGGATGCTATATACTTTCTGAAAAAAATCCCCCAAGCCCTGCATCACAAAAATGTTTTGACCTTCTAAAACTAAAATTTTTCAGAATTCCTTTTCTAGAAGAAATATTTTACACATACCATGATTTCCATGGGATGGAAATTCTGAGTTTTAGCCAGGCCTACTGCCTCGTTTGCTTCATCTTTTAGTTTATAAGGTTCTGTAATTCTTTCCTTTCTTTCTCAACGGGTATCTTTCAAATCTGTACCTTGCCAAACTGGGCCTTGAAATCTGTCAGCCAGATGAATGCGTCTCATACCAGGAGTCTGAATACTTGAGGAAAATCAGTTTCTTTTTGTACCTAAACTAGTCCAGAAACCGATAGGACATTACCACTGCTAAAATTATGCAAATAAAAAGTTGCCCAGCAATATAATAGTAGATGTTATGCCAGATTCTTATCTGGTAAGGTCAGACACAAAATCACCTTTCTTCTAAAACTTCTATTTTATAGTTTCAGAAAATAAAGTTCCTTTCTAAGAGAAAGTGAAATTGCATTTATTTATGTATTTATTGTAATAAATTCCATTAGATTTTTATATATTATTTATATCTAGAAATACACGATAACTTTATTTATTTATTGCCCTAATTATCTTCTAAAGAGTCTTTAACATTTCTCGCACGATTTCTAGGATTCTGATTGACAAGTGGGTAAACCCTGGGTAACGGTGTTCCTGCCGGTGGGAAGAACAGCCTTTGAACGCAGGGCTCCCTCCTGGGGGGGAAACCCCCAAAACCACAAACCCAGGCCGCCAGCAGAGGAATCGAGGCAAAGGAAAGCCGGCTGCTCAGCGGGCCGAAGGTTGCCGGAGCGGCCTCGGG
>VZTV01084496.1:1035-24332 GCA_013400875.1 Anhinga rufa | reverse complement strand
CGCTGGGGGCGGCGCCGCCTGTGCCGTGTTTTCCACGCTGCCCTGCGCGGAGAAGGTACGCGCCGTGCCACGCCAGCCCGGTAGAAGTGATTCATGCTGTCCCTGGAGCGCCCGTCGAGCATGGACGTGCTTGAGGCTTCCTAGCTCTGGTTCTGCGATATGAGGAGCTGGTTTGACCAAACCTCCTTTCGTGCTAGCCTAGATCTATTTATTTTAATGAAGTCACTTTTCATCATTAGTATAGAACGAGAGCTTTACATCGAGTCTGCTCCTGAACATCGCAACGCACTGGAGAACCCCAAAACACTGATTCCTCCCCATCCTTCTCCCTTTGCATCCCTTCCCCTTCCTCACAAGCACTTACTCTTTCAAAGCATATTTCAAGTCTCCTTTTTCTCTGCTTTCCCTGCTAAATTTTTTTCTTCCCTCACCTTTTCATCCTGTGTTCTTCCCTCCTTTTTCTCATCTCTGGCAGTCTCAGGACTCCTTCCCTTCTTGAGGAGGGTTTGGAGCTCTTCAGGTTTGCAGATTTTAAAGCCAGAGAGCACTGTGCTGATTTAGTCTGGACCATACATCTTCCTTCAATTCACTGCTTGAATTACTGGATGTCTTTCATAAACAAAACAGGATTATATTTACCTAGTCTTGGCATCCTATCACTGTGCCCCATCTTTGGTAGCTATGTGAAGAAGCCTTCTTTCAACAACTTTCTTTTTCCCATGTTGGCACTTACCAAAATTGTGATCATCCTTCGGCTTCTCCATTTCATTCACTTGCACCTCTCCCCTGCATTTCTCAGTATCCTCAGAGAATGATTTCTTGACCTCAGGACTTCAAATACCCCTCAGAACTCCTCTCTCCTGAGCTTTTAAGCTTTTACAAAGTGCCATGTGCGACTGCCAGGTCAATTTTTCTCCTCAGCACTGGGAAGCTTTTCTAATCTGGGACCTTGCCCTGTAAAAGGCACGTTCACTAAAATTGCTAGTAAATGGTTAGGTTGTACTTTTCATCCTGATTCTTTTTGCTCACATTGGCCAGACCCACAGCCTGTGGGTCATGATCCCTTTCCTAAGGCACTCACGGCCGCAATGAATACAAATCAGAGCTCTTTTCCTCCGTACTCCTGAGGGCTAACATTTTTCTACCTAACCAACCTAGATAAAAGCTTTTTTTGAGACTTTATCATCCTTTCTCGTTGTAAATCTCTTTCTTTCTAGCTTTTATCCATTTATCTCACTTACATCTCATATTAATTTAAAATATAACTGCTTATTGAGCTTATTGAGATGAAAGCATAGAAGCAGACAACCACTAGAGCTTCACAAGCCCAGGTACTATATGTGAAATATTTTCAGGTAACTGAACCAAAATCAACATGTTTTCATGACACACTGGGGGAGAATGGGGCACCCAAAAGCTCTTTGGGCATTGCAATTCCTTTTGGAAATTAAGAAGAGTGGTGGCGGTTGGAATGTCTCAGGTTATGTTAAAGAGCACTCTGTAAAAGCCATTAAGGTCAGCAATCATTCACAAATTATTTCCACACCCTGCTTTGCCTTAGGAAGAGAAGGAGTCCTCACATAAATGTTTAGAAACTGGAAAAGAGAAGCAACAGTTTTACACTGCATTTCTCTTTCCATGGATAAAATACCTGTTCGTGTGACCATGTCCGTTCGGAGCCATCCTTCACACAGATGTCTAGCCTCAGCTCTGTCCCCGTGGCTCCGTGTTTACTGTCCACACAGAGATTGGCTGCCACATTTCGAATCTGCAAAACCAAGCAGCAACATTTCACATTAAACCAGGCTGCGGAATAGAGCTTCCAGCATTAGGGCGTTAGGGGCTTAGTGCTCTTAGGTAGAAACCGAAGGGCTGGAGCCTGACCATTAGTTATATAAAACTGGTGGAACTTCCTTTTCACAGGGTAGAGTGCCACATCCTGGAACAAACTATTCTTTCTGTGAACAGCTTTAGAAGCGGCAAAGTTTGAAATACTCTGCTTAACAAATGAAAGGTAAGTCTGTGTGAAATATTTTAATGCAAAGAAACTAAGAGGAAAAAAAGTCTGAGAAGTTCAAAGCTTGGTCCGACTGCTTCTTCCCAACTACCGCAGCATGAGAGATCAATTGTATTAAGAGGAAATTATTTCCGTATGAGTCTCTCACAGGCTTTGGAGCAGTATTTCTTGAAAACTCAGGCATGCCTTGTTCCAATTCTTATTCTTACTTTGACAAAGTAATACCACAGTAGAGAAGGTTGCACACTAGGGCTCAAAGTGCATAAAATTAAAAAGTACTTAACAAATTTGTACTGAAACTGTGCTTACCCATGGAGGTTCCTTGTGCTGCCTGCATTCCTTCTGCAAACACTCCACAGTGTAATTTACTCTTAATAGGAAAATCTCGTTTTTGAGACTGAAGCAACTGAGTAAGAATTAATCTGTGACTATCAGTCATACCAGTTATGTACCACAGCTGCCATGTATATTTTTCTGGAAGACTGGATTGAAAAGGAGTGGGTTGCCCACTGCCACCAAAAACCAGGAAAATCCCAAATTTGTTTTGCAAATACATGCACATTTCTCCTTGAGTACCTTAGCTAGGCTACTTAAAAATCCTTTAGACAACTCCAGAATGAGGAGGATTTCTAAAAAAAAAATTCCCTGCCAATAACATACACAAAAACTGAGCAATCAAAGTCCACGTACATGCATGGAGATGTGCACAAATTCTGTATGTGTAATATATAGAAAGCAGGTGCACATTTTGACGTTTCAGCCACTACTTTGATCTTTATTTAAAAAAAAGAGAAAAGCTAGATGCTGAATGGAGATACAGGTGAGCTGACATTTCTATTTTTCCATGGAAAATATTTTACAAGTCACCGTTGTTGCCGTATTACACTAGACAAATGTAAACATTGCCACTCTTAAATATTGCATACCTCACACAGAAAAACAAAGGATGGGAAACGTCTCCGCATAGCACAAAATATTGCAAGGAGGCGCAATCCTCATGCTTGTAAGGCACATGGGAGAGCTACTCTGGTCTTTTTCTCATTCTGGCGGATTAGAATCCAGTCTATTCACCATGTTCTAAGAAAGATTTCAACAGATGGGAAAGCAACAGGAACTGGAGAAAATGTAAAAACGTCACCTTCAGGAAAGGCTTTAGGAGCTACATTTGTTTAGCCAACAAAAGAGCAGATTGGGCAAATTATGGGAGCACCAGTTTGAGTGACTGGCTCCAAGAAGCTTTGAGACTTCACTGGTGGTCAGAGAATTATTCTTCTAAAACTTGGACAAGCCCAGTTCTAGGGTATTTTTTCTCATTTTGATAAAATAAAAATTGCTATAGATGAGGTAAAACACTAGCATTGCATACACACAACCAGATGCAGAAACCCAGGACTGAGCCCCACAGTACAAAGGGTCATGTTAACTGAAAAAAAGGATGAAAGGTAATTAGTTCTCAACAACCCTGTCTTCATTTTCATATCACCCAGCAAAAGGGACAGGAAAGAATAATGAGGGGAACAGATTTTAATTTTATATTTTTAAAGTTTCATGAGAAATACCTACTCCAAGAATAATTTTTTGAGAGTGTTCAATCATTTCTCAGTGCACTTAAATTTACATTGTATAAATAAAGATTACTGGCCTAATACAAAATTAAATGATCCATCAGTTCCATTCTTAGAACATGCGAGATAATTAAAGTGGAGCTGCTAACAATTGCCATTAATAATTGCATTCAGAATTGTAAATTGACAGTGAATACACTCCACATCCAATGAATGCTTATTGGATTGAAAGGCTTTAATAATTTTGTCGCGATCGCATCGCTCCATCCTGTTCTCAGTCATTCGGACTATGCGGTAAATTTTATAGAATGATAGAATGGTTTGGGTTGGAAGGGACATTTAAAGGTCATGCAGTCCAACCCCCCTGCAGTAAGCAGGGACATCTTCAACCAGACCAGGTTGCTCAGAGCCCCGGCCAACCTGACCTTGAATGTTTCTAGGGATGGGGCATCTACCACCTCTCTGGGCAACCTGGGCCAGTGTCTCACCACCCTCACTGTAAAAAATGTCTTTCTTATATCTAGTCTAAACCTGCCCTCCTTTAGTTTAAAACCATTACCCCTTGTCCTGTCACAACAGGCCTTGCTAAAAACTTTGTCCCCATCTTTCTTATAAGCCCCCTTTAAGTACTGGAAGGCTGCAATAAGGTCTCTCCAAAGCCTTCTCTTCTCCAGGCTGAACAACCCCAACTCTCTCAGCCTGTCCTCATAGGAGAGGTGCTCCAGCCCCCTGATCACTTTTGTGGCCCTCACCTGGACCCTCTCCAACAGGTCCATGTCTTTCCTGTGCTGGGGGCTCCAGAGCTGGACACAGTGCTCCAGGTGGGGCAGGATGAGAGCCTGTGAGCATAATGCCTCCTATAGCTGGAGTAAGGTGGCTTCATCAATAGGCTGCCCGATCATGGGGAGCCTGTAGTAGACACCAACCACAAGGCTTCCTTTATTGCCTTGGTCTCCGATTCTTACCCAAAAGCTTTCAACCTGCTCATGGCTATTCTTCAGAGACAGCTCTTCATACTCTACCCATTTCTCGATATAGAGGGCAATGCCCTCTGCCCCTCCTTTGTTGTCTGTCCCTTCTGAACAGCCTGTAGCCATTGATAGCTACACTCCAGTAATGGGATTTGTCCCACCAAGTTTCAGTAATGGCAATTAGGTCATAAATTTGTTCTACGCGTTTCTGGAAAAGGTTTGAGCTGAAGATACATTTAGTTCCTTCATTGCTGGAATCTGTTTCCCCTGTTTATTTCCTCTCCTCTTCCCTCTGCTCCTGAAAGGTTCCCTTGAAGTAGTTTCTCCTCTGGCTTGTTGCAGCTTACATGTTAGCTCATCCTTTTTTTTTTTTTAAAAAAAATTTTTTTATTTTATCCTTCCTTTCAACTGCAGAGGGGTCATGGTTTGTTTTTCATTTTCTTTTTGTAATACAGGCATTTCAGTCAAGTCTGTCCTTTTGTTTTCTGGTGTTTCTGTGTGGCCTTGGCAGTTGCTAAGAATTGAACTGAGCCGTCGTGTTGCTGCCAGAACTGCGGGGAATGTTCTGCTGAGCACCAGCACCACACGGCCTGCAAATCCCCTAAGATGCTTTCATGGAAGAAGGAGGGAAAGCAGAAGCACAGCAAGGAGAGGCTTTTTTCTCATTCATGCATCAATATGCATTTGAACTGCCTTGCCTCCAGTCACTCACACAATAGATTTCTAATTTTTAAGGTTATGAGTTACAACTAGCAAAGAAATAGCTAATACTCCTAATACACTCACATTTCCAACATTCATATTTGTGCAATTGTAGAGACTGAGGATGAACAGGAGACAGATTTTATCACCCATGCAGGTAGGGCATTGAGTTGCTACATGCAACACTTATTTACTCAACCTTAAATGCTGTCATTTGTACGTGCAGATAACCCTATGTAAAAAAGCATGCTTTTGAGGAATCTGTATGGACTAGCAAGGATGGTGGGACCTTATCAATGTTTATAAGTATCTGAAGGGTGTGTGTCAGGAGGGTGGGACTGGACTCTTTTCAGTGGTGCCCAACGACAGGACAAGGGGCAACGGGCACAAGTTGGAACACAGGAGGTTCCAGTGAAATATGAGAAAAACCTTCTTTCCTGTGAGGGTGCCAGAGCAGTGGCCCAGGCTGCCCAGAGAGGCTGTGGAGTCTCCTTCCCTGGAGACATTCAAACCCCGCCTGGACACGATCCTGTGCCCCCTGCTCTAGGTGTGCCTGCTCACGCAGGGGGTTGGACAAGATGATCTCTGGAGGTCCGTGCCAACACCTACCATTCTGTGATTCTGTTAGCAGTGATCTTAAAGGCTTGTTTAGAATTAGAGAAACTCTGAAAAGAGCATGGGACACTATATGTAAGTCATTACGCATGTTTAATTCTTGAAATGCCATCCTAACACATGTTGGGCCATAGATACTATGGGCCCTGTAGTCCTTATAGAGAACAGATGAGGCATAAAAGCACAGAGAATACAAACTCTAAGGGGTCTGTTTTCTCCCTCTTCTACACTGGAGATGTCCAAGCAAGGACATACAGGCTTGTCAGTGCTGCACCAACACTTGGGAACAAAGACATGTCACCTGAGTGGTATTTCTGTTGGTGTACCAGCTGACTTCTGTGCTTTAAATGAGGTAGCAAGCCATAAGAAGAAATCAATGGGTAAGCCTAGATGCAGTAATCCTTGGGGTTTATGAAAAGCAGGTAATACGTTAAAACTACAGCTTGCTTTCTCTAAGCTAGCCAGGCTGTGTTAAAAAGACTTTTCTCCAGAGTAGGCCAGGCCTTGAGAAAGAAGTAGCTTAGCTTGCTGGCATTGCGATGGGGAAAGAGGGATGTGATGTAAAATAAGAGATGGAACATGGGAGGACAGAAGGCCTGAAAGCCTAGAGCTCAGGTTTGAAGACAACACTGGCATTTGAAGCTGCTGATTTGATAGACAGGTATTCAGGGAAAAAAAAAAAAGAAAGAAAAGAAAAAGAAATTTTTAGACATCTATCAAGAAAGGAAGAAAACCCCAAACAAACCAGGAGTTCCCAAACTGTTTACATACTGCTGAATATATGGTCTCCCAGATAACTTGGCCTCTGGCTAAATTAATGTTGGAGTTTTGCAGAAAGCCAGCAGTTATATGACTTAACAGGCTTCCCATGGGAGAGGCAGATTAAGATGGTCTAGCACTACACTTTCAAAAACATTGTATTTGCCATTAGTATGTGAGTATGGAATGGAAACTGGAAAGCAATGGATGTGTTGATTACCATGATAATCTTCTTGTCAAAAGATTATAGTCTTCTGTGGAAAATGAAGGGCCACAGGCCATTGATACAACCTGCTAGGATTAATTTTGAAATTTTTGAATGTTGTGGTGGGAGCTGTATAATGACACACTTGCACGATCCATGTTAAATGAAGAAAAAAACAAGACAACCTCTGCCCACACCCCGACACTTTAAAGCAAAGTGAACCTCCCTCTTCCTTTTAAGGGAATGTATTTTAGGCTGAAAAAGAAATTACAGAGGGAAATTAAAGCTTCCCTGGGTCTGGCAGTTATATTGACCAATTATCTTTGATAATTCTAAACCTCTACAACATTGTTCACAGGCAAATGAGATCCTGCAAGATTTACTGTTGAGTTAGAGGGTGATGTCCTGGCTCCAGAAGCCTTGACCTTATAGCACTGGAGCCAGGCTGTCACCCAGGGTCACTTCAGCCTTCCTGGGGGCAGAGGGGTGCAAGTCAGAGGGGCAGAAACACTCCCTGGGATCCTGGGAGCTACCCTGCATGCTCATCACGGCATGAAACCATCTGCACCAGAAGCAAAAACTGGGAAAGCATAGCAATCCAAAGACAACTTTATGTTCAATGTGGTCATCTATTAGAATGATGAATGTAGAGACGGTGCTGGGACTATCCTCAGGGTGCCCCAATAGAGCAACAAGAGAGACACCTTGGTGCTATCAGTTTATATAATACTTGCCATACATCTGATTTAATGACTCAAATAAGAAAGTGGCTGTATCTCTTAGAAGACATTAGCAATGTTCATTTATGTTGCTTTTTTCGTTTGAGCAGCACTTAAAGCCAGTTTTAGTGCACTGCTTACATTCTCAGATAACCCTAGGGCCATCAATGTCTACAGATCAAATATGGAAAAATGAGCCACCTTTCCAGTCAATGGATACATAGTAATTTTAAAAGTATTTATCCTTTGTGTGAACCATAAAAAGGGAAAGTTGAAGTTAAAAGAAGTCAAACACTGCCAAAGACCTCACTGAAGAAACAGGGGTCTCTGTATTCAGTGCAACACTGATCCCGATGAAAGAATTTGAACAGCCCAGCTGTGCAGCACTTGGTCTGTGCAGGGTAGGGAATAGCTGGTTATAGCGCTTTTGTACAACAGATGTGTGACACTTGGTGGGCTGAGACTGACTCATTAAGGGTATGAGGATGACACTTTAAAAAAAGAAAGTAATCAAAAGAGAAGTTAGTGAGTTCTTAGGCTTTAATCCTTTTTCCAACGTGCTACTTGACATAACTTCATGGGTGACATTTTCATGTCAGTGCTGTAAAACATTTCTGTAAAATCCACAAGTTCAGGACTGAGAAAGGAGTATTTTCAGGTCCAACAGCTTAGCACTGCTGTAGTGACTGAGAGACTTGCTGTGAATTAAATCATTGCATAACAAGTTCATGTGACAGCAAATGAAACCAAGCTTAAATAATTCCCTTTTGACTGAGTAAAATAAATTATTTTTTTTATATCACCTTGACTATAGGACTTCTGAAGTCTAAAATAAATGACAATGGCTGACATTATAAGATTGATTTACTGTAAAATGTGTTTTCAAAGATATTGTTGGAAGCTGTGATTTCCACACGATATATTCATGCTGGATCACAGCTTGTAGATTCATAAGTACTTCCTAAGTGAACATTTGATGTCCAAATCTCACCTAATGCAGCTATTGTTTTAACGTCCTTCAACAGGATTTCAGATACACATTACAAATAAATTATTCTGTCTTAGAAAGAAAATGGGATGGGTATTATTGTTTTTCAACTGGTCACATAGTTTCCAATATATTTGGAAGGATAAGAACAAAACCTAATTGAAAACTTTTTTCCACGGTGGGAGAGGAAGGAGAACAGTTATCTCATCCAGACACAGAACTGACAGTCTCACTAACCTTAATCTGTCTGGATTCACTGTTACATTGCTTTACTGCACATATTTCAGATGTTACGAGGCAGAACAAAATATCAAGAGAACGTACACCCTGCCAGCTACAAAGGACAAAAGGCACAAACAAGCAGAAGAGATAAGGCCATGACAAGTGTAGTGAAGAATATTGGGTTTTGTTTTGCAAATTTCCTTCTTTTCCATCACAAACAGATTTTGTCAAGAAACGTAAGAGTTGGATTTTAAATAAACATGTTTGCAAAAAAAGAGAAGTTTTGCAGAGGCTGTTTATGAGATGTCTGCTTTTACACCACACTCTTTTACTAGCTAGATATCAAAATACTGGAGCCAAAAGTTGTCTGAGTACCTCATTGTTTATTCTTTCTCAGACTAGCATAGGCAAGCAGATGAAAAGTCTTTCCAAGTGGAATCAGATAGGGTACTAAATGACAGTCAGTCTTGGCACAGACTTTTGGTGTGTATAATCAGCAAGGTTTCTAGAGCTGCTTGGTTCTTACAAAGCAATAACACACAGTCTGTTTTCCTCTTCCAGCTTCTAATTATGACAGCCATTGACCTTCAAGTTTGTTCAAGTTCCTTGCAAGTGCCAACAAATTAATTAATACTTCACAGGAATGTGACAATGTCAGGAAAAAATATAGTAGGGCTGAAACTTCTCTTGCTATTTTAGAGAAAGTACATTTTAGAGGAAACAGAAAGCCTTTGGTCTTCACTTCTTTCCTAAGAACTCAATATGTGCTTTTAAGATAGAGATTTGATACCACTGCTATGATCTTTGATTTACTTTTTAAAAGTCTTGCTTTTATGTAAAGAGTATATTAATACTTCTGTGAAAAGAATTAATACCTGAATCATAATCTCTTCCACTTAGACCCTCTGATTGAGTTAAGGATTGTTCAGTTTGCCAAAGAAATTATACATCCCATGATCACAGTCCTCTAAGGATGCACATGCATACATGTGAAAGATGGTGAAGAAAGATCATAGCAGCAGTCACAGCACCCCGATCCAGCCTGACTTCTACTGATAAACTGGTTACCTCTTGGTATACATTAATCCCATAAAGTGTGTGCAGCAGTATCAAAGATATAAAAAACATTAACAACAAAGGAATTCATTATTGCCAAGAAGTAGCAAACAGTAAGACACATAAATTGAAGTTCCTTTGAACATCTATAACTGGTAGCTTACAAAGAAGACCTAAGGACTGCTACTACCAGAGAAAGCTATATTTAAAATTTCACAATGAGGTAATTTGCTTTTTTAAAAAGAAATTCTGGAGAATAGTAGAGGCACCTATGTTTAGAAATCCCCTGCATGGTCCAGCCTTGACCACTGGCGATATGCAGAGGTATGAGGGGTCTTACCAAATGTTTTGGTCAAAGTTTTAACTTCATCCTTTAGTTTTAAAGAAAAGGTAATTGTCTGAAAGCCCCAAGAACATCTCCAGCAAAATCAGAGAAGGCCAGAACTCACAGTACAGATATTCCTATTTTTTTAAAAAAGTAGCACAGAGCAAAGCCTTCTTTATAAATCTTAATGAACTGAGAGGAAAAAGCCCTCTGCATGCCACCTTTCCATGGAGTGAATCCGCTTTAGTTCCTAGAGGTAAAAGGCCACTGCAATTTTTTAGTGCAGCTATGGAAGTAATTTACTGTCCCTGCAGTCTTTGTGTTTTCATTTCTTCTACACAAAACAAACTGTCAAAGCAAGGTGTGCTACAGCTCTGCTCTTCAGAAAGGTCTGAATGTAGAACATCTTTGATCAAGGGTGGACACTTCCAGCAGGCTGTTTGCTTGCCCCCTGCTCTGGAGTGATACTCGGATATTGGCTTCTCGTTGGTGGTCTCTCCCTCCCCTCATCCCCCAAATGCGAAATTGCATTTGTCTGCTACTGGTACTCAGTCATGACAGCACGTACAGAATGCAGACAATAAGCTGAGCAAACCCAGTCTTTTCAAATGAAAAGTGTCCAGGCTTTGCTTGTCATACTTGTACATGTGAGCAAACCAGAACAAACCTATCTCCACCTACATACAATTGTCCTTGTAAGACCGGGGGGGGTATATAAGTGGCTATAAAAAAAAAAAAAAAAGTTTAATTCAGACCTCCTTTTTACTAAGGTGATTCTGTGATCTAAAGTCTTCATATGACATGCAATAATGAGTGCTACATACTCTTTTCCAAATTCTTGTCCTCATTGTGCATGCATCTTGTACATCATGGCCTGTACACCCAAAATTGTAATGAATTATAAAAGGGACAGTGATAGTTCTAAGACATGACGGTTTCTCATTTTAATGTCTAGTCCAGGGATTGTTCCAATCACTGTGAACTCCCTTAATAACACTAGTTATAGGAGCTAAATCTAATTTCATAATTTGAATTTCCCATAATATAAAATGTTAGACTCATTTAAATTTGTTCTAATTTGCGTATTCCTCACCTCCCCCCAGGCAGCAGGTGGAGGCTCCACAGGAGGGTAATATTTGGGGACATCCCAAGCCACTGCAGCCATGAACCACTTGAAATCTTTACATTTAAGGTGCTTGCGAAGTTCCTTCTGGGCAGAGATATCGCCAGTTGAGAGATGTCTGTACTCAGGCCGTCGCTGGTAAATGTACTCTGCAAACTCATCCATCCATGTCTCTGCCACACGCTTCAGGTTCTGTGCAGCAGAAAAAAGCAATCATTAATTTCTTCATGCTTTGAGTGAATATTTCTAATGGAGAATTAAACAAAAAAATTTCAGCTTTCCATACAACTTTTAAGCTTAACTGCTCTAATTTCTCACTCTTAAAACATGGAAAAATACCGGTAAATGTATGCTACCTTCATTTCAGTATTGAGCAAACACTATAGAGTATTAAGTACGCTGCTTTCCTGCTAACTGTGTAGGGTATGCTCCTCTGTCTGTTGAATATCGTACTTTCCTTCATATTCTTTATGCATCTTCACATGGGTTTTTGACTAATGATGGATGTTGAACAGAAATTTTCTTTCAACTGCTCACATTGGTATGTATGTTTTTTTCCTGTTAGTTCAGAACCTACTAATGTGCATGAATGGTTCAAATTATTCTTTCTGATGTATTTCACTTTGCATGTGAAAGGCATCTGAATTTTCAGCTGTCATCATACTGCGTAGTCACCTAACAATTCCTACCTAAATTTTAGGGTCAGGTCTTGAGCTTGCTCTGCCCCATCTCACACCTGGTTTTGCACTGCCTTTGGACTGGAAGCTTTGCTGTGTTGGTGTGCTAGTAAGTCTGTGCAAAAGCATAGCGCATAACCCTGAAGTGGAGCTGACCTGAAGCAAAGCAGCTCATGGGACAGGTATGGCAACTTGTGGCTTTCTGCACTCATCCTATAGACATATCTAAGACTATTTCTGTTCCATGAAATCCAGTTCTGGCTTATGCCCCACCAAGTTTATTTTTGTTGGCATTTTACAGGAAACAGAATTACCTATTTTGATGCATAAGAATGTATTCAAATTATAATTAAATCAGCTGACTCAAATTATAAAATAAAAAAAAAAAAGACTTGTAAGGAAAAATCCTGAATAGATAAGACTGAAGAGAGATATTTTATTGTTATTTAGCATCATGGAGTCTAAATAGGCTAGGGACAAATTTTTCTGTATTTTTGTTTGTTTTTAAAATTCCTCCTGCAACTTAATCCACACAAATTTATATGCAGATGTCGTAGTGGAGTACAGGCTTAGTCTATTCCGCATTTCCACAGCTGCCCAATAACCTCTTATCCCATCAACAAAGCAACATCTCACTGGATGACACTGAGACACTAGGGTGTTCTTATTGCTTTGTTTGTAAAAACAAGATAATCAAGTTCTGTAATATTCTTTTTATAGAACACTAACTGCAAAGTGCTGAGATTTGCTCTGTAATAAGCTGGAGGACAATATACGTCTGATTATCATCAACATAAGGTAATGCTTCTTCTCAGAACACTCTCTGCATCTAAGTAAGCCTGATTCGTACTCTGATTTGCTTTCAAGATTCATTTGAAAATTCCTTTCCTGAATTTTATTAATCCACACAAACTAAATGTCTCTGAACTAATAAGGCTTATCTGAATACAAAGACAGCAAGATACAGGAGAAACAAAGTACTTTTAGCTGACACTGCAAGAAAGTTTCTATGTGCTTTGTCACGGTGAAGCAAATACATTAAAACCTGCAGAGATAAAGCGAGTAAAATTAAAGCAGGATAAGAAATCACAACACATAACCCTATTAAAAAATGGCCCATGCCCTACATAAGGTTGATTTTTTGTTGTAATTTCATGAAAACCTAAAATACCTTACAAGAAATTAGAATTCAAGAATACAGGAACTGGGTAGGACAAAGAAAACCAGAACAAATTCAAGAACAATATCTAAATGACAATTCCACCTTTCTGGCAGAAACCCTGTAACACAGAAATCTTCTGAAAAGTAAAAATACTGTGTGATGAGACTTTGTAGATGAGGCCAGAATATGATTAAGCACATTAAACTAAGAAGCTAAAATAATGAAAATAGGTGTGATCTTTCTAGCATATTTTCCACTTGTAAATGCTGTACACCTCATTTACTATAATGTAAATGCAGTTTAAGAGTATTCTAGAAAATATCATACTATTTCTTGCAATCACTTTATCTGATAGTGCTATTTTCATACTTAAAAATGATACAGTAAAAGTACAGTAAAAAATTATTTCAGGAAAGAAAAATTCAAAGTAACTCCAGCAAAGACTTACCCCATCAATATTAAGAGTAGCCTCTGCTGGAGTATCCTCTTTAGTTATTTGGCTGAGTTAAAAGAACTGCATTCTACTATAGATAATAACTGAATAAAACAGGAGTCCAACAGAAATCTTGGCATTATACCTGGTCACTACCTCAAAATTCTCATTCACCAGTCAAAACCTTCGCTTTCCAATGAGTCCTTTATCACTGTTTGAGTTGTGTGTGTGTGTCTGTGTGTGTGTGTGTAAACCTAAAAAAAAAAGTACAGTTCTTCCCACTATTCCCCAAGTATCAGGTAAGACACTTTAGAGAAATCTATTTAAAACTTTGTTCCCAGTTCTTCCAAGACCATTCTCTCCATCATATGCCAAATCTTGCCAGATCCTGTAATGAGCCTATATATTATCCTTAGCATGTTTATACATTGCTATCATAAGCTGAACCCATATGAAGCAGCCCTTGGGTTTCAATGGGTTCCCTTTCAAAAATATAAACTCTTGATTTACTAGCTCTAAATCACCAGACTACTTATGGACATGACAGCAAGGAGCTCTGTGTCCTGGAGTAGTGGGAGGCTCTTTCTGAAGTTGCCAGTTACCAGGAAGCAAGCACTCAGCATCCAAACACTTTAGTTTTAAACAGGTTTGTTGACTTCAGTTAGCATGGCTTTCTTATCCTTATTATCACTATACAAGCTCAGTAATCACCACACTTCCTTTTAATGTAAACGCGTACAGACTAGTAGTAAAATTCAAATTGCAGTTAATCCCCATACTTGAATTGAATGCAGCTGCTGTCCTGAAAGCTAGTCTGGTGCAACCTTGCACAATAAAGGCAAACATCATTAACATTCCTATTTAGAACATGCTAACTTAGCATGTTCCTGGAGCAAAAGTACAGGCTGTCCAAAGATGAGATGAGTGAGCTGTCATAAGCTGAAGATCTGTTCTATGGCTGTCTAACAGCATGAAAATTTGCCCTATGCGAAGAACCTCCTAGGAACATAACTCTTTGCAAATTTTGTCAGTGAGCAGCTGGTCTTTTGCTCACCTTATCACAACAGAAAGGTAGATGAGCACAACCAAAATGAGAGTGCTCATCTCTGAATGCTTTAAGGCCTACCAATCAAGTCACTTACTGTAAGGTAAGGATGTGATTGCAAGTCCTTTATGAGTCTCCCAGAGTTGCCCTTCCCACAGTCTGGGCGAATGTCTGACATGGTGGAGAAAGGATGATGGCCACTTCCTCCCTGCCTGAGTGTCTTAGGTGAGGCTAGACACAATCTGAGCATGCCAACATATTAACCCTCACTAGTGGGAATGGTTATGAATATCTACCAAATCTTGACACAGTCTAGCTGTAAAATAGGTGCTAAGCAGTTTGACTTTGTTAGGACTTTACTGTGTGTGTGCCTGTGTGTATACTGCTGCAGGATTTACAGGCCAAAGGAGTTTAACAGCCTACCAGATTAGGCGGCATTTTGTCACCTAGCATCATCTTATGTCTTACATGATGTCTTATAACATCATTTAGGCACTCCAGTCTCACAGTGAAGGCAACCGACAAAGAATTTAGAACAAACAAAATAAGAGTTAGATTTGAATCTTCTTGATTTTTCTCTCTGTTACTCTTTGCATAATCTTCTAATGAAAACTCCTTTAAATGCCAGTTTCTCAAATAGCATCAAATAGCTTTATCAATAAGAAGAAACAGTTTTGGGATATCTTTGTGGTAGAACACACTTGCTTGGATTCTTTTGTTTCAGTCTGAATACCTCATCTAAATGCATATGGAAAAGAAAAATTAAACATGTTTCTACCACTGAAAACTGCTGTAGCTTAGCTTGGTTGTCAAATTCATTGCAAGGTTACAGATGTCCAGATCAGTTATGCTGGCCTTTTAATAGAAAAAAAAAAGGAAGAATAAAAATTAAATAGGAGCAATTAAATGAAGATCAATTCCATATTAATCAGTTACGAATTGACACACCATGTAAGGAAGTCACAGGGACTCTAGATGGACATCTGAGGAGTTTCTCAGGACCTATCCATGACAGACCAATGATAATTTGTTCTCTCTCTTGTAATTTTCAGTGAAAAAATTCTGTACGAGAATTAATAAGAACCAATGATATTTCAGTAGATGCATATTTCTATATGCCAGGTTGCGACAGTTGTCACCAAGAAGCTGTGAGATGCACACAAAAGTGATGGCAACCGCAGTAAGAATGGCTCATTGGCTGTCATCAGTTGCCCATGTACGCATTCTTGAGATAATTAAGTTTTGT
Source organism: Anhinga rufa (assembly GCA_013400875.1). Taxonomy (NCBI): domain Eukaryota; kingdom Metazoa; phylum Chordata; class Aves; order Suliformes; family Anhingidae; genus Anhinga; species Anhinga rufa. The sequence continues at coordinate 8,502 of VZTV01084496.1, read as the reverse complement.
GTCACTGTTATAATTTTACTCCCTGGTAAATCCTTTACCATTGGGCTTACATTTGGACAAGTTTGCTTTAAGTTTGTATGAACTCATACATTTAAGACTGTGACTTTGTTTTGTATTTTCACTCAGCAATAGTCTAACAAGATAGTAAGTTACAATGTCACTGATACCTGGGCTTCAGTAAAAGATTTTAAATCAACTTGACTGGAGAAAGACAGAGACAAATGAGGACTTCTCCACTTGAAAAAAACGAAATTTTTCATGGACCATTTTGTCCCTTTCACTTTCTTCAGTGAGTGGGGAAGATACATCCTGCTGATCAAATGACTGTCCCTTCTTTTTAAGTGTGTAAGATCATCTGTCATTTTCAAGAGACGTGATATTACTCAAATAAACCCAGTGAGAAGAAAGTAGGCGCTGGCCATGAGAATGGAAAAGTGGAGTGAGGCAGGGACAAGTCAAAGGACAGATTCATAAATATTCCTTCTAAGCAAGGTTTAAATAGATTGGTCCCTAATATGAGACAGGTAGTTCCACATTTCATAACTGTGGCTGATGTGCTGGCTTGCAATGACAGCTTTGGTAAGAGAGCTGCCTAGCTGTACGCTATTCCGCATTGCGAGCCTGCACAACTCCATCCTATAAGTTGCATCTTTTCCAATCGACATTCTAGATGTAGCAGTTAAACTAACATAAAAATGTAATTTCTCTTTTCAGTTTCTCCAGATGTTCTAAAGTAGGTTTTTGTCATCTGGTGGCACTAAAGCATAACAATGATTTTATTATTTGTTTCATTTCACCTGCATAACCTGTTTTTTCCGCTTTTGTGCCTATTTCACTCTTTGTATGAAACCAACCCTGACCCCAATCCACAGACTTTACTTTTGTCAATATTAAACCACTACAGGAGCATTTGGATCCTGTACCGAGTTCCTGTTGTCCTACATTTAATTTGAACATTTTCCAGGAAGCTGGTTGTCACCAGCTGGTGTAGCCTTATTTGTCATGATAGTAATTTCTCTCATCAGCCAGGACGTCAAAAATCACTTTCAATTACACCAATCAAATATGAATCACCACAGCACATATGAGGCCTGACTATTTCAGTTGTAAAATGTAAGAGAGGATATGACTGTTTATTTGCTAAAAATAACAAAACAGTCTCTGCAACAACTGACATATTAATCTCTTCTAAAATTCCAGTGGGGTTATTTTCACTCCACCTACATCCTCTTCCTAATTTAAATGTTCTTTATTGTTTGTTTTGTGAAGCACAGTGTTGTTGCTACTTCAAAATGGGTGCCCTGTTTACTTCTGGAAGCAGCTGTATTTCATCTGGCTGGAAACAACATAATATACAGTTTGTTTTATGTAAAATGCATTTTAAAAGAGTGTTGGGATCCATCCAGCCAAGACAACTATACTTTATGTTCCTCTGGAATATGGGTAGCATAATGTCACAATAAATCATCACAGAGGAGGAGAACAAAGTATGACTGGAGGAGCCCATCCAACAAGTATGGATTAATATGACAGAGGCAGCAACGTACAAAACTCCAAAGAGCTCACAAGGAGAAAAATGGTACCCTCAATTTCATGCAAAGGTCCTTCCATCAGTGTCAGAATAAAACCATTTCTCATTTCTGTGTATTTCTACAGTGAAAGCATGATAAAATTTCCTGGACACTAATTACAGTTTTGTGATGTTCAGGTCTCAATATCTAGGCTGCCCACATCAGTTAAGTCTCAATGGTGGGTTTCATCCCTTCCCCCTTCTTGCCTAACTCCCTTTTAACTCAGGGAGTGCTAGTCTTTGTCAATCTTTTCCCCTCTAGGGTCTCTTATTTTGGTCCTTTACACTTAACTGTCTTTAAAACTTAACTGTGTTTCATTCAAGCAATGGTTTGTATTTGTGTAAAAAACCCAAACCAAATAAAGAGATGCCTGCAGGCATAAAAGAAAATGCTTCTCCATGGAAGACAGTATGCTAACTAGGTGACAAAGCTGGTGGCGTATATAAATAACTCTTGTGAGAGTTAGCATGGCTGGCAGCGAAGCAAGAGACTATTTATTCTCAGCCTGTAGCCTGCAAATACCTAGCACTGAAATTCCACAGATGTCATCTGAAAACAGCCAGGATTTCATTCTTTCTATAAAGGTTTGCATCTCCACTGCAAAAAATTTTAAGATCCACACATTGGAAAAATGTGAAAAAGAGCCAAAACCCAGCCCGCTGACTCAAGGCTACACCTCTGCTCAGTGGCTCACTTGAGGCCGGCCTGCGGGCAGGGCTGGGCACGGTCCCCGGTGGGTGCTGCCTGCCCCCCGCTCTGCGGCTGCAGGTTTCTGCAGGCTGGCTGTAGGGGAGCTGCGGAAAGCAGAGTGACAGTGTTACAACATCGCCACAAATCTGTTGATTACTGCCATGCTCACTTGACAGACCCATACTCTGTGGGCACATATAGATCATAGCCCACCTCTGCAGCTAAGCCTGGAAGAAAGTTCAGGGGTTTGATTCCAAATACATTTCTTTAGCCACGTAACTTGGGTTCCAGTGCTGGTCTATTGAAGGAATCCTGGAAAGTAGCTACCACCACTTTGATGTTGTTATTGTCCAGAAACATCTAGTTGTCGATCTTCTTTGTATTCCTTTTAGATAGTTAAACTGCCTGTCCTGTTGCATTTATTATCTTAAAAGCAAAACTTCTAATCAGATTGGAGAAAATATAAAAGATTAGCATTTAAAAAAATTACTTTGGCTTTCTTGTAATTAAGCATTAGAAGATATTAATTTGAGGTTTTTCTTTGATAACTGCTCTGAGATCGTGGTTTAATTAATTCTAATGATGAATTTACAAATCTATCAAATGAAAAAAAGGTAGAATAGAAACGTAAAAGTTCTACTGTATAATCATCGTCATATAACTGTGCTATTGCAAGAAGGTAACTCTTGCTTGATTCCTAAACAATTTGCTTACTCTGAGCTGATGTTTCAGCTGCTTCCTGTGGCTGCTGATTCATAACTGATTTTGTGCTACAGTCTTTTGTGCTAACGAGGTGATTGCAAAGTGCCAGCAGTGCTCCCTTAGCAGTGTGCCACCCCTGCCAGTTTGCACTCCAGTCATGAGAAAACACAGCCATTGCCTAACCATTTCTCCTTGGTTCTTTAACTTGGCTGGAAACTGAAAAGAAAATGTTCATGAGCTGCTTTAAGAAAACCCCAAATATTATTTGCAGCTAAAAATAATAAATAAATGGTCATAATATTAAAGGAAGCTCTGTCAAAAAAGCAAACGTGGTCACAGCACCAGATGGTATAGCTACAGAAATTTTCTTCATAGGTCCCTTTTGAAGCCACACAAAAAGGCTGAGCAAATGGTTCAGGTGGGAATCTGAACCCACCTTTATCAGCTGAGTTCCTGAACCCAAACTCGTGCAAGTTCCAATTCAGCGACACTGTGTAATGACGCAAATGTCATCGTGCTTGTGCCTGCTGGGTCAGAGGATCACTGTGCTCTGGGATCCCATGTCCTGGCGTGCAGGGAGGAATTCAACTTAAGGTTAGGATTCACCACGCTGCTGGGTTAGCATCCAAACTTGAACTTCAGTGGGATTGCCCTTCCCTTCAGAAAGGCCTAATGCTCTAATGTTCTGTAGTTAATGCTAAAATGCTGAGTAAAATACCTGCAAATGAAAAAAATTTCTGTAGATATATTTTGAAATTCTGAGTTCATCTCCACATGGAACAGTGAACTTTTATTGATAAATTTCTTATGGCTTTTATAGAATCATGAATACCAAAAAAAAATCCCCCCTCAAATAAGAAAATAATTAATAATCTGGGATACACCTACAATAAACTGCTAATAATATTTTTAAATCTAATTTCATAGGTAACTGGCTAAAAGAAAAGAGCTTAGCTAGAATTGTTAAAAATGAAGCAACAAGCAAGAATACTACAAAGCAACTAAAATAATCCAGTAAAACAATTCAGAAGTTTTTAACAGGGCAAGATCTTGCATAGGACTTAAAGATTTGGGGATTTGCTCTCTATATATGTTTTACCTAAAACAACCAGGAAAAATTGGTTATTCATCACTGCAGTTTTGTGCAGAGGTTGACAGGTTTGGAATGAATGAATAATTATGCGGTGCTTCCACATTATAATGCGGAATCAGTGTTGACATCTGAATGCCCATTAATCTTGCTTTGTGTGCAATTACTTTTAAATTGGACACTGACTGCATTTGGCAAGCAGCAACATCTTAAGACATCTCCAGGAAAAAATATTCAGCTTTTTTATCTGCATGTGGTTGTCACAGTCTGTTTTGTAAATCTACTACGCGTGTTTACAGCTTGCTTTACTTTTGCTCTGTACCACCAAACAGTTCTGCTGACAGAGCATTTCGTATGTGGGTGCTTTTCAATTTATGGGTTATGTGTCAGCAAAAAATATACATCAGCCTTGCAGGTCTTGAGTGACAGATAAGAAGGTAAGAAATATGATAAGAAGGACAGAGAAAATTGATGTCACAATACCTACTATTGTGTGTGGTACGCTAATGGTTATTTAAGTGATGGGGAGGCAGAACAGTGGTTTTGACAAGTCTCTCATTTAATAAAGCCATACCAGGTCACAGCTCTTAAAAAATATATCTAGATTGGTCAGGCATTATGTAGCTAGCTGAAACTAGCAGCTGTGTTGAAACTTGCTGCTAAAACATATAGAGAGGTGAAATCCCAAGGGAAGGTAAAACGCTGTCTTTAAGCATTATTTGTTGAGGGCAAACGTAAGCTGAAACAGCTTGAAAGGAAACCAGTAGCATGATTTGGGCTACACCTGAATTTGTCTAGAAGTTCTGTCTTCTTCCTAACTCCAGTCTCCATATTCCTTGTGCTGCTGCTGTGGGGTAAGATGGGAAAATCTGTCTTCTTTAATGCAGTATCTGTACAAGGGGAAATTCTCCCTTGATTAATGAAGGGGATCTTGCAATCATTTATACAATCAGAGCTGGGCTTCCTAGGGCTCATTCCTTTCTGAACTGCATCTCCAGCATCCTCCTTTACATAGCAGAAGACAGAAAAGGATTTAGTAAAAACCTTTGTGGAAACTACTTAGTAGTCAAAAGTATTGCTTTTGGCAGCAGGGATAATACTTCCAGATATTCTTGAGTGTGTTATTCATTATATTCCTGAACTAGACGGAAGTTTTAGATAAAATACTTATACGGGGTAGACTATAATCTTTGGAGGATATAATATAATATTTGGAGGATAAAGTAAAGACCGCTGAAATATCCAGGCCACTTCTCTGTGTACTCCCCTAGTATTATTTTGGTTAGCAGCTCCATTTGGGGCAGTTTATTTGGAACCACAAGCAGTCTGTGTCAAAGGGATTGACATACTGAAGATGAACATGAACTTGCTTTTCCTTTTCTAGCTTGTGTGAGAGAAAGAGAATATTTTTAGGCTTAAAAATACACACAGTTTGATGGGTCAGGAACCCATCAAACTCTCTTCCTTGGCTTGTTATTGAGATAGCCCCAAACCCTAAAACATACAGAAGATCTTGTGCTCCTGGCAGCCTTGATGCAATCTATCCTAACAGCAATGTTTTGGTTTAGAATCTTGTACTGGAAAGAAGCTGGGAATCTGAGAATTCAAATTTTCTTTCAGTGATAAATATATGCCTGAAATTTACCTAAGCATCATATTTTGGACCCCCACAACACAGAAAAAAACTATACATTATTTGAATGAGAAGGATAAGACCCACCCTACCAGCACACTAGATGTTTTCCCACAAGATACAGGGCAGTCAGTCTGTGCATGGGGAGATATTTCATTTTTATAACTGGGATTATTTTTTTTTAATATTCCACAAGTGATTTATTGAAATCAAGTTAGAATAAGTAGTATAGGGAGGCTGCAGGCTGTGGCTACCTGACGGCTCTAAGTACTCCCAGTGCCTCCATGAAAGCTATTTAAGTGTCAAACTGTGCAAGATGCTAATAGTCCAAACAGAAGTGATTGCATTTTGCTCCTACAGGTAATGCATGAGACAGCATATTCTCTAATGAGATACTTCGTGCTGTAATAGAGAAAAACAGAGATGGAGGTTTGGATTTCTTATTTCAAGTTGTGTGTGAGTTTTGCAGGGGAGACCATAAACAAAGCCATTTATTTCAGCCAGTGCAAAAATCTGGATGGGGAACTCTGATACTAGATAGAGCTAGACTGGGGGAAGATTTTCATCTCACAATTTAGTCAATACGGTTTTTGTCACCATCACTAACACCACTACTAATCCCATTACTGTATTGTGTGTCTCACTGTCTGCACAGACACTCTTTTAAGGCAAATTTTCCTCTGTCTAGCCAGCTGTCAGGCAGGCAGCATAGGTGGCCTCTTTCCTCTGCTGCAGCTACTACAGCAAGCCTTGTCCTGTGGTGCTGAAACCAAGAATACCTCCCCCTTAAAGCAAGAAATTTATTCTTTTATTCATACCACAGTTTCATTAATAAGAAAAAATATGATTCATAAAATATTACCCTATGGCAATAGGCAGACTTTAATAATGCCATTTTATTAAAAAAATCCTCTAAACCAGAAAAGATTAAACTCAAGCATGAATAAATACTAGTATCTGTCTGGAAGCTATATCTGTGCCCTTTGTCTCCCATCTTTTGACATCCTGTGAACATCTCCAGAAAGTTACAGAACATCTTCTCTTGAGCAAAAAGCCCTTCATGGATATGGACGTGTTCAGTAGTCTTTGAGAAATGTCTAGAGATCTTATAATTTCTCACTCACACGACTCCAAGCTGGCTGTATTCCACAACCAGGTTTTACACAATAATTAGACAGCTGCTCAAATCATTGTTAGTCAGTCCTTTTGCCTCAGAAAACGTTCCTTTCACAAGATTCTGCCTCTTCTGCTGAGTGATAAGAAAATGTGCATTCAAATTGGTCCTGCTTGTGAAAACTATGACTGAAAACACTGTGCAACTGAAGAACTGTAAGCCTTAGGTTATTCCTAGGTTCTTTTGAATCAGCATGAAATACGCTTCTGTGCTGAAACGTCCAACCCTGTATTTTTAAGCTTTCATTTTATTCTTGGCAATCTTATCTCTGGAAGGCAGCATAACTGCAGCAATTGCACGTCTCATTTCAGAAAAATAAAGAAACATTCATTTTCCATTTTAATGGTTTACTGGAAGCTAGTTCACAGGGAATTAAGAGACTGACGATGAACAAAAATGAAAAACAGCAAGACCCAGTTACTCACCCGTGCTAGGCTGGTTCCAGAAGGAACTTTATATGGGACGTACTTCCTGTAGATATGCCCAACTCGAGAACATGGAACATCAAACATGCCACCTCCGCACATCCATACCTGGAAAGAGGACACAAAGCAAATGAAAGAATGATTCCTGGAAACAAATGGGGCAAAGAAGGCATTTTAAGTAA
>VZTV01084495.1:0-17630 GCA_013400875.1 Anhinga rufa | reverse complement strand
GTACTGCTTTTCCTGAATAGGGTGGCGTGGTTTGAAAATCTTTTTCCAGATACCTCCCCTTTTAGGATTTTGTATAATGGAACTTCCAGGTTTTAAATCAAGATACTGAAGAGGGAGTGGAGAGAACTTGAACATGACTACTCTTAGCAAACACTACATCTGATAACCCCCAGAAGAAGTGGTTCGCTATCCAATAGTCAGGTGCACGGCATGTGTGGTTTCTCCCACCTCTTTCCCCCAGTACACGTACAAAAAGTTTGTGTTCCAAGACAGCTGTCTTTAAAATTCATTAATTCTAAAGCAAGCTCTTCCAAAGAGGTAAGAGTCAAGTCATCAAAAAACTTCCCCTTGTGAAAAACGAGAAAACTTTGAAAATTTAAATGTATGTGTAATGACTTGACTTGGGAGATGGAGAAATGGGTATGGTGAAGAAAGAAACTTCAAGTAAGAAAACTTCAGGAATAGGTTGTGGCAGGGTTGCCATTGTTTAGGCTTGCGATAGTGTAATCCTGTTTATATAAAGAACGGCAATCGGGGGGGAATTAGTTTTACATTAGCTTCCTCCTGTGGCCCAAAAGTGCTATTTGATGTTAAATTTCTCAAGCAGCAGGGGAAAAAATGTCAGTGACTGGGAAAATACAGACTAAACAACATTTTATAATGCTAGGTAATGTTCACATACTGAAGGGTGAATTCAAGTTTTGTGTTCTGAATCTTTTCTAGACCATAGAAGTTGAAGTGGAAAGGGAGGAATAGTCATAAAAGTCTTGTTCTAGCATGAAAGTGCAAGAGGCTTTGGACACAGGAGAGAGGTAGCTTATACCGAATTCTAAACTGAAATCACTTTTCTGAGGGCTTGGCTGGGTGCTAATTGTAAAGGGCCTTTCAGAAGGTTGGAGTCAAGGCTGCTCTGCAAATTGGGTCTCTGGAAACAGTTTGAAGTTTAGTATGAAAAGTCATTAATGTATTTTTAAACGTTTGCTTGTGTCTCAGCTGTAGGTTGCAGATTCAAATTCTACCACTGTCATAAACACTAATTACTTGATGGCTGTTCACTGGCAGCTATGGATATGTGACAGCAGTGGAGCGGGCTCCACAACCACTTTTATGTTCCCATGTTATACAGGAACAAGGAAGCTTCAGATCCTGCGATGGTTAGTCTTGAACTGCTTTGACCAGTGCCAAATCTATCCATAAGTTTTAAAGCAAATTACTGCAAAAGCCTGACAAGAAAATACTCCCAAATTAATTCAGTGAAGTCATAAGTAGAATTAAGATGGTAGATGGTTTGGTAGTAATAGAAGCAGGGGAGGGAACAAAATCTTTTTTTCCACTTATTTGGGCTTTTGAAAATGAAATTGTTGAGGCTTGGTAAGAAAACCCTAATGGTCATTTGTTTTGGGTTTTGGTTTTTTTTTATTTTTTAGCCAGGCCTCTACATGTGGCAGGCATTCACTTAATTTTCCTCACATTCAGGAAGTAGCATTGCCACAGTAATGCACCTGCCCTTTTGTGAAAGGCCTCTTTAAAACTCTAATAACCTCTTTTCTTTTTATATTGCTTTCTGTAAGTCGTTGTTTTCCAGCTGGTTTTTCTGTTGTGCCAGTGAAAATACAGCTGCTGAAATTAGTTTTGACAAAGATTTTTGTGGGTTTTTTTCTTTAATTCTGCTAGAGTGTGATGTGGATTTTTTCTTTTAGTTTTTTTCCCTCCACTGGTACTATTTAAATTACATTGTGGTGGGTGCTTTGAAGCTACCAGCAGAGCCTGTAGTGATAGGGTCTTGCTGCACTTGAGAGCTTCAATTTATTCTCTTGTACTTTTTTTTTTCATCTTGTAACAAATAAGACTGCCATTTAAAATTCATGTGTGGCACTTCTGTTTCTTGGCAAATGATTTATATTATTTTTTTCTTGTTACTATCATAGTGAACGTTAACAGATTAAGTAAGTGATGCTGGTAGCCTTGCAAAGCTCTGTTTAAAAGAAGTTACAAGCAGAAAAGTGTCATCTTTGCATTTCTTCTCTGGGAGTACTGGGGTTATGGGAAGGAGTGTGTGCAAGAGAGAGAGAGTGTTGGATGTGTGCTAGTCCAGAGGCTTTCATTCCGTGGTTGGATTCTGTACTCGGGGATCCATTAATGAAATGCATCCAAATTGTGAATTATTATGCTGTTAGAAACAGAGAAAAGCTTGTGTTTTGGTTTAGTTGGTTTTCTTTTTCCTGTCTCCCATAGCCAACAAGTAGTAGTATTTTCTGATTTGAATTTAGATTAAATTAATCTTGGAAACAAACTGCTTTGAGTACCATCTGGGTTGTGAGAATCTTTTTAAAAGTGCAAAATAACGTCTTGGTGTTTGTGGAATGTGGAATATCAGCAAGAACTATAAGCAGTTATGAATGTTTTTTAAATATGCACAGATATCCTTTTCATTTCACCTTCTCTCATCCCCATTCATTCTCCCTTCTCTGCCCCTGGTTAGTAGTGATCACAAAATATCTGCTTTTAGATTAAGATATGACTAGAACTGGAATGATGTTAAACAATGTTCAGCTACTGTGGACAGAATGCTCAGTCTGTAAGCTTTACTCAGAGTAATAATCTAATTGCATAAACACTAAAATTTTGTCTATTCAAAAGATGTTTCAAAACCATGGTCTTGGTGTTCTTTGTTCTGATAAGATTTTTCAGGATGTGGCTGAGAGATCCCAGTTAAATGCCTGTGGTTGGGATTGACCAGCAGTTCTCTAGTCCCCTCCACTGGTCGACAGGTAGGAATGGGAGGACATCAGGAAATCCTCTCTGTAGGTGTGTTCTGGGAAGTGTGCTATTCGGACGTGTGCAAGGCTAAAATGATTGTGGTATTAGAGATCCCCTCCCTAGGTAGGGCTGCTATACTCAGGTTTCTGATAAAATCTGGAGTGCCCTGAGTTACTTCTTACCCAAGCACTTACATAATTGGATAATTTACATGAAGTCTCAGTAAGTCTAAATGTAGACATGGATGGAGCCATCACTTACACAGTTCATGGGTTGAGCATTTTTCTACTACAAGTGATAGAACATTATATTTTCTCTTAAGAGTCCTGCTTATCTGGAACTGCTCCAATACAGGATGTTAATTGAATGTCCTTTCCACCAAAATCACAGCATGTTGATTTATGCAGTCTCGGTACTACCAGGTTCTGATAATTTCAAATACTGTAGTTTTGATGTAACACCTGATTTGTATTCTCATCTCAATCATCCTTTACTTAATTAAAGGCTATAAATTGTTTTGACAAGAACATTCTAGACATTCTAGAACATATTTTTACAACCCAGTATAATGGAGAAACAGCAGCCCTGAAAAGGATAATGCAGTTTTGGACTGAATTTGTAGTGAGCTGTCCACTTCTAGAGAGAGCAGGCAGCTCTGCTGCTTAAGACTTTTCTCTGCTGGCTTTAAATATGACAAATTATGATCCCTATTAAGACTAGATTTCTAATTATATGTATTTGTCTGCAAGTTAAGAGACTTGTAATGGCTTCCTACATTGACCATCACCAATGGATGTGTTTACTGATGTGCTCATGAATTTATAGTAGCCTTTGGGAGGAAGAAATGCCTTTTTGCTTCATTTGTAATGTGTGAATTCTAACTACATCAGCTAGCATTCATTAGCTGCTGGAGCTCTTTTTGAAACCTTACTGTCCTCTTCACTCCTAAATTTACGTGAACTTTTGCACATCCAAATATTATCTTAGCAGACTGAGAGAATGAATGGAAAACATGAACTGACATATATACACAAGCACTGTAATGAAGGGTTGCATGTTTCTGTAATGGGGTCCTCACATATTGCAAAATAGCCTCAGTCTTTCTACAGAGAAGGAGACTTGGTGCCTTGAGTGAATGTCTTATGTTAAACAGCTTTTCAGTATCAGTGTTAATTAGGCAATAATGTCAAAAGAGAGAGCTCTGCAGGGTAGCAGCCTCCAACTGCTTTTGATAAATGCCGAGACAAAACTAAATGTTTAACCTTCACCTTGACATTTAGTTTTTGGAACAGGGGACATTTATCCTATCGTAACGTTCCATTTCGCTGACTTTTTCTCTCTTGCATTGCTTGGTTAAAATATAAAATAACTGACCGAGACTGGGAGCGCCTTGGAGGGGGCCAATACTGTGGTGTTACTGAAAAGCTGCATTCTGCTTGGAACAGGCAATGTTTATTGTGGTTTTTATTAGATTTTTTTCTCGAGGTTTTTTAATTTTCAGACACAATTCACTCTTGGAAATACTGATGACACATACCTTAACTGAACGTGTCTGGCCCAGCAGTCCCTGTCTTACACAATTAGATTACATCCTCTGACAATCCTTGGCATTAAATCTTTACAGCCAAATTTCACACCATCCATTCTGTTAGGAGAAATGAGGTTTTATTAAGAGCTGAGTGGGCATGAGTCCTGTTTCCAACTTTGCCACTAACTTGGTGACAGCAAGTCAGTTTGTCTGTATGTGCATAATTTTTCCTCATCTGTAATAAAATGGTGGTAAGACCCTCCCTACCTCAGAGGGATGTTGAAGCTTAATTTGTTCAATAATAATAAAGGACTTTGGATTTCTATAATATTTTGTATCCAGAGGATAGCAAATATAATTGCTGATCTTGTTTAAACTGACATTCTGTGATTGAACTGTTTTCTTATAGCATCAGGCTTTGTTTTTTTTTATGTCTAACTTTTAAGGGTCAGCCTTATGGATAAAATAGTTAATGCAGTAACCATGTTAGCTATTGCTCTTTTATCAGTGCATTAAATGGAAATGGAACACTAATTTTTAATAAAGTGTTATATTTTGCCCTCTGTGCGTGTTCTCCAGTATCATAGCTTTTCATTCGTCATGTCGGTCTCTGCACTTTTGTTCTGCATTGCAGTTGTGATCCTCACCAAGTATTTAGGATTCCTGAACCACAGAAATACTCTGTCAGCAAATGGCTTTTGTATTATATGGAGCTGTTGCTACCTGTCACCGATGCCCTGCACGTGCAGGCTCTTTGTAGGAGGTATCGGTGTACTTGCAGTTATACTGCAGATAACTGGTTTTGATTTTCTGTGGGCTTTTGCTTTAATTGTAGAACAATTCATTGGCTGCAGCGGTTTTTCATGTTCATGGAAATAGCTTCATTTCCTAATAAGAACAACAGAGCATTTTGATCTTTCATTAGGTTTACACACAATTTGTGTTACCACAAAGGGTAACCTAACTTGTATTTTGAAAATCTTTAACCTTTCTTGACTGACAGAGCAGCCTAGCTGGGAATTGGATCCAGAGATTTAGCCTGTGTTCTGCAGTAGGTGTGCTTTTGAGGTAGCCAACATAATCTTACCTGTCTGTTCTATTTAGCTGTTTTCTTTGCTGCTGTTACCCTGCTTTCTGAGCTGAGCCATAGGGTTTTTTTTGTTGTGGGCAACAACCGCAGAAACTATTCTACAAAGTATCTGAGTGTCTTTGAAATAAGTTAGGTAATCCTTCTGTTTGGAAAGGTGAGAAACCTCTCCTAGGTAACTGAGGTTTCTAGTGCGTACCAGGAATTCTTTCCCACAGTTGGGTTGTGGAGAATTGGTTTACCTGTAAGGCGGGTGCTCCTACCCCGACTTGACGTTGTATGAGAGCCTGCTTTTATTCATCGTGGCAGGACTTTTGGTTCCTGTGACTGGGTAATATGACTGAGTCTCCTCTATCTGCTGCCTCTTTCAAAAATGGAACAAGTCGTCTTTTCCCTTTTCTGCCTGCGGTAAGGGAGGTCTGTCTCGCTCTCAGCGTGGTCCAGCCCCTCGTGCCTGCCATCTCTTCTGTGTTGTGCCTGCCATCTCTTCTGTGTTCTGCACCGTTCCCTTGGGAGCCTTCCCTTTCCCTGGGTGTCCATGTGGTGTCTTTTCCTTCACAGCCACAACTAACGTGGGATTTTCAGCAGTAGCTGGAGGACTTAACTTGGTTTATTGAGTATCTTGAAAGCCTCTGCTAAAGGAATGATCTTGCCCATATCCTTATTTGCTGTGGAAGGAAGAGTTTGAATGCGTCCTGGGCTCCCCTCGCTGTTCTCTTTCCGACATCAGACAGTGAATTGAACAGGCGGAGTATGCTGTTCGCTCGGAGATACGCGCTGTAAGAGCAGGTTTAACATCTGTCACTAACCTGACGATGCTTCAGCCCCCTCTGCCTTCCCTAGACGGGCCGGTGTGCCGCTGCTGCTGCGCTCCCGGGGAGCTACTGCACATCTGGGGTCCCCGGGCCCACCCCGGGCCGGGGCCCCGTCAGGACCGGGGTGGGCAGGGGCTGGTGCCGGAGGAGGTCGGGGGTCCCGGGCGGCGGGTTCCCGCCTCGGCCCGGCCCCGCCCCCGCCGCGGTTGCCATGGGGCCCGGCCCCGCCCTCCGCGTGACGTCAGCGGCGGCCGCGGANGCTCTGAGCGCGGGGCGCGGCGCGGCCCCGCTCCCGCGCCGCCATGAGCTGCTCGGCGGACGCCGTGAAGGAGAAGCTGCTGTGGAACGTGAAGAAGGAGGTGAGGGAGGCGGGCGGGCGTCTTCGCCGGCGGGGCCGGGGCTGTGAGGCGGGGGCTCCCTCCCCTCGCTCGGCCTCCCGCGGCGGGTTCAGGCCGGTAACGAAAGGTTGAGCCTTCCGCGTGATGAATCCGTTTCACCGCTCTTGCAGCGGGGGCCGGTGGTTGAGAGTTTGCCTAGAGTAAATAAAACACAGCTCTGGCCAGGTTGAGTTAAAGCCCGGCGTCCCCTCAGGAGGCGATGAATGGCAAGCGGAGGATCTGCTTGGCTACAACTGTTTAACCCTTTCAGTGCTGCTGCTGTGGAGTGCGTGACCTTCCCGTGACTGGAAGAGAAATAAATGAAGGCGCTCCTCCGCCAAGCCGCCGACGCTGTAACGCTGCCCCAGAAGCGCGTCCCTGCTTTTGCTGGGTTTTTCCGAAGCGAACCTGGGGAGGAGAGGTGCTGCCCTGCGGGCTCGCTCTTTCCTACCCTTGCAGCTGACCAAGAAGGTCGTGTTTATCTGCTGAGGCAGGAGCCTGGAGCGAGCGAAGGGTCCTGGCTCCCTGTCCCTGGGGTTATGTTTCCCTTATTACTAGTTCTTTACTAACTTTTCCTTAGCTGTGAGTTTTAGAGGAGAAAGGGGGGAAATCAGCAATAAGAAAGGTAGTCCCGAGATACCCTTGGATGAATTGGCACCCAAATGCCAGAGCCCTGGCAGAAGTGTCTGCTCCTGTGGTGTTAATACTTGTGGTTTAGGAAGTGTGCTGAGAAAGGGGGGGAGGAAAGCTGGGTTAATTTGGGTGGTTGTTCTTACAAACAGTTGTGCGACATTTACATGCTGGGGCAATCTGAGATCTGTTGGTGGATAAACTTCGTGGCATTTAATCGCACTTGCATCTGGACTGGTAGGGCTTCAGTCTTCGCAAAGAACAATGCTGTTACCTGGTGGGATGTGCTCAGCAGGACAGAGTTCCAGCTGTGCTTTGCGCTTGGGTGGAGTGGCTGCTTAAGGCAGAGCAAGGTTTGTGCTGAGACCCGCTCCAACAGGATGCTTTTTGGAGTCCCTGCCAAGGTGCTCTGGAAGGAGGTGCCTGGTGGTGTAAGTGTGCCGTGGTCTAAAAACACCTTCATGAACGTGCTCCAGGTGGAAGTGGCAGTGTAGTAAGTGCCCACGTCTCCGCAGTACACCTGAGTACCATATTCTGCATTTTTGTGGCATTGACTGTGTAACAGCTCTGTGTAGCTTGTTCTTACACGGGAGCGAAGTGAAGATGTAATGTAATTTTTAAAAAGCTAACTATCCTGCTCCTTCCCCTCCCACAGTTCACAGCTGGGGAAACCAGAAATGGTAGGAGAACAAGATTTATTAAAGCTCCAGTGAAAAGCTGTTGCTATGGCCAAGGTTCCTGAGCCTGAATCTGGTGGCCTAATACTTGTTAGTGTTGAAACCAGAAAATATCAGATGTTTCAGTCAGTGTAAGTTGACTGGAAGTGGCAGAGCAGGCTTAGACATGTAAAGAAGGATCTGTACGCAGAATTGTAGGACCATGCCCTAGAATGACCCAGCCAGCACCTGGCTGCAGGGCACCGAGCAGGTGTTACCTATTGCTTGCTCATGTGTTATATGCTGTGGCTTAACGCAGCCATGAACCTGCCACTTCATTTAGAAATTTTAACTTAAACTAGGATGTCTGAGCCAAGATAGTATAAGGTTTGATTTAGAAGTGTGTGCACTTGCTCTCCTGGGTTAATTTTTAAATATATAATTAAATTTGAGAAATGTTTTCCAACTCTGAACATTGCAATCTTGTGCTAATGTATGAGATTGAAAGCAAAATGCATTTTCACGATCCAAGCTAGCTCAAGCTGAGGAGAACAAGTGGTATATAATTAAAAAATATGAGGCTAATTTGTTTTTAAAGTATCTAAAATGTTTTTAATTGAACTCTAGCTTCTAAATTACTTGAATAATGCTTGAAAGTGTTATTCCTACCTTCTATGTCATCTGCATTTTTGTTCTGTCTTTGATTTGGTTTTGTTTTGTTTTTTTTCCTTCTCCAAATCCTCACCAATGCTCTTTTAGAGGATTTATATTGGCTTGGCTTTTGGGGGTTGCCCAGAGCTTTCTATCCTAAAAGAGTCCTGAGAGCTTTTTGGTGGTTGTATGCCTGTTAAGGTAACACCTCGTGCCTGTACACTGCACAGACCTGTAGTAGGGGACCGTGTCTGTTCTGCTCACATTCAGACGAACAGTATCAGGAGGCAGTCAGAGACACTGAGATTGAGCTTTTATTTTTCTTTCTCTTTTAAACAATAAATCAATGGAGCCAGGAATTGAATGCAAACCACCAGTATACCAACCACCAGATTATGCTGCCCTTAATGACAGTAATTAACTTTTTTTGGAGGAGTTTTCAACCTCATTTTATATTCTGTGTGACTTCACGCAGCCACTTATACCTGCATGCATGTTGTATGTTGGTGGGCTTGTTTTGCAAACATGACTAGTTTGTGTCCATTCTCAAAGCGATCATTCCCTTCTTTTGTCCTTTAAACCTAGGCTTTTCCTCCCATTGAATTATTTTCATGTAACCTCAATATCTAATGGAGTTCAGAGTAAGCATATTCTTTCTGTACGTTGTTTACACCAAACCTATTAAAATTCAGTTGTCTTTGCAAAATATAAAATTGTTGTCTCTAAAGTCACTTGGTGCACAGTGATTATTTTGTCTCTCCCTCTCAGCAAAAACTTCTGCATTTCTCCTTTGGGAAATTTTAATGTTGTTTGCTTTTTCTCAGATGGGCTTTCAATTCCCACTGGTAAAGAATGTATTTTGTTGGCTTTAATAGAAAAGAGGACATGTAATGTGTTTTGAAAATTTAACTCTACCGGGATTCATGCTGAGGCTGCTTATAAGTTCACATTTCAAACGTTTATCCCTCTCTGCAGGAAAATCTGTTGTGACAAGTAGACTCATAAAACAGGCTCTTCTCTGGCCGTTTCCTTCTGCCTAGTGAGGTGGAGGTTTTTTGGCTTTTCTGCATTTAAACACGGCACTCTTTCTAGCTGTGAAACAAACAGGATAACAGTAACCTTAGCAGGTTCACCCTGAAAAATTGCAGAGCACTTCAGAAACACAATTGCTCATCTTAGAACTATAATGCAACCACTTCTGAGCAGAAATATAGTACTTTTTTAACAGCTTGTATTTACACCACCCACTTCTTCAAGCGTAATAAAGAGTTAGTGTAGCAGGAGCGATCAATAAATGAGATGAACAGTAACTACACAAGCTAAAGAAGGCATGGATGCTGGACATAAGGTTTTCTCCTTGGAGGAAAAAATGCCATGGGTTTTAACTGTGGTCCTGGTTATTCCAGTATTTTATGAGCACTGTTCTTTGCCTCCGACGCTGCATTGTCTCCGTGGTGCTTCTCCAGCGTCCCACCATGACGCATGGTTGGGGAAAGTGCTGCAACCTGTATTCTGAAAAAGTAGTGCTAGTCTGAAAGGTTGTTCCTAACCCTGAAGGTTGCAGATATGTTGAGGTGTGCTGGGTCAGCCCTGGTCAGAAATCCATCATTGTGACAGTTTTTAGCAAAATTGCAGTAAGGCAAGTCCTAACTGTTCTTGTGGGAGTAGACCAGGAACTCAGCAGAGGGGTTGAAAAGGCAACACCTGTGGGTCACTTCCAGCCCTGTGCTTGTCAATAAATTGGTGTGTAGTCAGTGTATGTCATGTCTTAGTAGTCTTCATTTTCTTGGTCTCTTATACCAGCAGGTTGCTGCAAAATTGGAGTTTATTTCCATTTTTAAAGCTTCCTTATAAAAAAGAAATTGAAGCATTAAACATAAAAAACATTTCTCTTGTGTATTTCTTTGGTGAAACTTATTAAACAATCCATGTATTATTACCTATGTTTGGTGTTTGACTGCTTCTCAAAGTTTTGGCCATTGTTAGATGTAGAAGAAAGTCAGAGCAGTGATCCATTGTAACCACACAACTGCATATCAGCTTTTATTCGAGGAACTTGCTTTGCTTTGCCTGGATGATGCTACCACCAGGATATTCCTTGCTCCTCAAATGCCAAGATCTTTACTCGGGTAGACAGAGCTTTCCCATCCTTGCTCTCCAATGGCTAGAAAACTTGGTGCACATGTAGTCTGTTACTTTTTCCAGAGAGAGCAGAATGTCTTCTGAGCCTGTCACTGAGGCCTGCTAAAGCTCGCTGTGGTTCCCCTGGTGCAGTGCTACTTCTGGCTCACAGATAGAGAGACTGAAAGGCACAGAAGTCAATGCACTTGCCACTTTTCTGTATGCTTGTGCCATGCACAGCCTGGTTAAGATGAGTAGATCCTGTGTTGGTCTCACAAAGGAGACACAGAGAATGGGAGGGGTATCTCCCAGGCAATGGAGCGAGCCTGTTTCCCACCTCAGCGGAACCTCTGTCACCTCCTTCCCCCCTGAGCAGGTTTCTCTCCAGGCTCCTCCCTGTTAGCAGCAGTGGCTCCAGCTGGAGGAGGCAGCCCTCCGTCCCTTGCAGCAAAGAGCAGTTCAGTAGGCTGAATAGATTTCCTTACCTGTGCAGGTGGATGGCTGAATGTGTGGGGGCGGGCTGTTGATGTTTCTTTTAATGAGATTAATTTGCAGTTTGGTCAGGTCTGGTAGTATCTGCAAGTGGGTGTCTCTGTAGGCTTGTGCTCAGGAAGCTTCATTGACAAATGCCTCCCCAGAACACAGAGACACAACAGCATAATTCCCTGCAAAGAGAGCTGCACAAAATTGCAAGGGGGTGGGGGGGAGAAAAAAAGAAAAAGGCTTGTGTTCCATTTGATCAGAAACATTTGATTTAGCTCCTTGCCTAGAGCATCCCTGAATGACGTGGGATTGAAGAACACTGCATTCCAGCTTTTGAATCTTCACATCTACTGTCTGTGCCCTGAAAATGTTTTCTAATAAAATTCACTGACTTTCCAGAAAATATGCAAAGGCTGCTCTGTATTCGGTGGCAGTTGGGAGCAGACTGACTGCTTGCCTGGTCTGTCTTGCTTAGCTCTGGAGGTCCTGGATTCAAACTCTGCTGATAGGTTGACCATATGGTACTGCTGTATAAAAGTAGGGTTGATTATTGCATCTGAAACCTTTTTCTTTCTAATTTTTTATACACTTTAAATTTTTTTTTCCCAGGCTACAGACTAGGATCTAAATAACATACTGAACTAATACAAACTAATGATTGGGGTATGCCTGGGAAATGTGTGACAGCAGTGAATTGGCCTCTGAGCTCTGGAGCTCTTGCTCCTGGTAAATGACTCTTCTTCCTCCCTGTCATCAGGAATTGAATTCCAGTTAGCCTTCTCCTGGAAGGTGAGACCGAAATCGCAGCCTGCAGTCCTGAGTGGTGCCTGAATTCACATCTGTGAACTTGAGCCGTATGTGCATGACTTACCCTGGTGCAGCTCTCTCATGCTTCCTCTTCTGTCCACCTTAATGCTAGTGGCACTCAGAGGTACTTCCTCCCTTTAGTAAATCAGGCCTTTCATTTTGTACATTAAATATAGTTTTAATCCAGTGAAATCAGAACAGCTTGCAAAGGTTGGGTCACTGTCCTTTCACAGATGGGTCGGCTGAGGCAGAGAGATGAGTTGGCTTGGAGGCAGTGGATGGCACTGTCTCTGTACTTCCACTGCAAGCTGTGTTTGCCGGAACATGCTGCCTCCCACATGTGAAAATGCAGGTCAGGGTCTGGGCTGGAATTTCACAGGCAGAGCTGTGCAACTGTCCTGTCCCCTTCCCTTTGCTGAGCTGTGGTCTGCCTAGGTGCTATTATCTAGATGGTTTCAAACCTCTGGGTGAGGTTTGGAACAAGTTTTGTTGAGTTCCTGCAAAGACAAACAGACAGCAAGCTTGTAAATCAACAGTGATGCGAATAAAAATGTGAGAAGGGGAATGCTGGATAAACAGGATAATCCAGATGCTTCCTGTGTGAGATCCCATCCACGAGACCTTCTTAAACCTTTGCTTCTTTCTTGATATCCTTACTCCTCTGCCTCCCATTGCTTTACTGTAAGGTCCAAAGTTCCTATAGCCATGTCAGAAATGCCGCAGGGTAGAAACAAATTGCCTTGTTAGGAGTTTGTGTTGTCAAGCTTCAGTATATGAATGATGAGCCAGGTTTTATAAAGTGCAAAAGACTTGCTTTGAAGTCCTCAGATATAAAACATGTTCTACTTTCAAAGCCTCTTATATGTTTGCTCCTTCCCCCCACCCAGTGTTTTCTTTGCAACACAGAGGACTCCTGTTTGATAAGAAGTCCAAATTCTGTAGCATCAACTTGATCCAGAATCTGGGACGAGGAGAACGCCATGTGTTGAAAGGCTCGTGCAGCAAGCGCCGGAGCTGGAGTTGCAAACTGCTGCCAGCCGGGGTGGGGGTGTAGGAGTGGGCACGGAGGCCTCAAGATGATTAGCTGGGGGAAGGCATGCTTGATTGCAGCATCCAGAATTGGCTTCACAAATGATCTTACTGGAGGAGGAAGCCCTCCAAACTGGAGAATGCACTGAGCTGCCACCTCATCATCACAGCAGTGCAAGTACAGAGCCCAGCTGTTGATCAAGCATTGCACCTGCAGCTTCTCCTGGTTCCGGCACTGAGTGGGAAGGCTTAAAACCTTTGGACCTCTCAACGCTACAAAGAAGCAATAACCCAGCTAGCTTTAAACTGGTTATCTCATGTACCACATGCAGCCTAATGAGAGCGGAGTGCACGGTTGCCAGGTTCCCTACTGAAAAGCAGGTATCAAGGTCTAGGTATGCAGACCTAGCCCCTGTGGCAGGCTAGTGGTGATAATTGCTGTACAACTTGCACTGGTACTCAGGTCAGACTGCGTTGGTACACAGGCCATGCTGCTGAGCTCGCTGGTAAAGAGTACCTGCCAGATAATTCACTATTTGTTGGATTCCAGGACTCCTGTAAAAATTGTGGTTTTTAAAAAAATTTGTTTTCAAGTTAAAAAGAAAAACATGTTGGAGGAAGAGAGTATCTTGTTAACTCTTCTGCCACAGTAGCACTTACTTTCATATGTTGAAAGTGATATGGCATTTATTTGGGCAGAGTGTCCTAAACCGATAATTATAGCTCACAAATGAGAGAAGCCAAAAAAGATTGTGGATTTGTATCTGGAAAAGCAAGTGCTCCATGGCCAGGAAGGAATGAGTGATGGATGAGTTGGTTGAGGCAAATAGGTTTCGTCTGGTATCAGGCAAAGGAGGCCATTGGGGGAGGAATAAGCTAGCAGATGAATGAAGGGAAAGTGCAACTTTCAAGAGCTTAATTGTAAGATTTGTCCATTTTCTTCGTTAATTTTTGAAAGTCAGTAATCTGCACTGAAGTCCCTCTGGAGCTTGATATATCAGCCTTGAAACTGGAGAGGAACTTTATTTTAAATCAGTAAGAAGTGTGATAAATGTAATTGTATTTGCTGTAATTGTTAAATTTTGTCTAGAAGCAAAACTGAAGGCACTGTCTTCTCTATAGGTGCTATATGATTTTTGTATAGTGTCTGTTGCAGCAGAGCTTTGAGAGCATCATTTGTAATTACTGTGGTATGTAAAGTCCCCAAACAGGAGAAAGGTTGCTGTAAATTTCTCTTGGGATGTACATATGTGCAGCTCAGGGATTCTTTGTGCTTGAGGAAGAGCAGAATGCCACAACTGGAAAGAGCACATGGCAATACATAGTCTTGTTTCATGAGCAGAAGTAACTATGTGCAGGAAGGCCAAGGATTAGTTATATAAAAAGTTTTGCACAGCCCTTTGGAACTTCTGAAGAAGTTCTCTGGAGGACGCTCTGGGTACTCTGAAATAATTCATCCTTTTATAGGGGCACACCCCAAATAGACCTGTCCTTGTTCTACCAAAAGTTCCCTCATCCCATGAAAAGGGTGTCAGGTTTGTCCTTCCTTTCCCTTCTTAAATGCTTTTATCCTTCCTTCCCTGCAAAGAGTAACTTGTGTGAGTTGTTAGTCTTTGGTGATGGGGAAAGCAAGCAAAGGCTGAAACTGGAACTCCTAAATGCTGTGCTGTTTTGTATTGGGATCTTACAACCACTTCTTTTTATTTATTTTAGGTAAAGCAGATCATGGAAGAAGCTGTCACCCGGAAATTTGTACATGAAGACAGCAGTCATATCATCGCCTTATGTGGTAAATGACATACAAAAGAGTTAACACTACATGATCTTACTTTTCCTATAGAAATGTATTTCCTCATCTGTCAGAGGTAAATGCAGGCATTTAAATATTAGAAATCATGGAGTTCAGGCCCATGTCACCTTTTCTTTACATTTGCTACATCTGTATGTACATTACAAATAAGAAAGTAATGCTTATTAAAATGGCATTATCCAAAATAAGTATCAATCCAAAATGACAAGGTGATCTACGAGGAAGCATTAATAGGTTAAAAAAAATGTATTTGGAGGAAAGATACAACCCAGAGAATAACTGCCAAAAAATTAAGCTTTCACAGTCATGGGTTAAAATCTGGCAGCTACCTTCCAGCTGAAAGTACTTTGTTCTGTAAGTTGTCTCAATGTGTTTGAAGAATAAGGTGTCTGGTTTTGAGTATAGGTGACAGAATCAAGCCCAAAAAGTCATTGAAAGAGATGTTGCCTTTTTTTAAAGAAGGGAGATGGTGGCAACCTCAGTGACTTTTCTAGCCAGCATCATGCCACTGGCTAATTAGCATGTTTCAGGTCTTCACAACACTTCTCTGCTCTCACTGTGCACTGGATGCTGTATTACATAAATGGTGCATTTGAGGGATTAAGGTGTAGGCTTTGACATTGTGGGACATTTTTGTATATTTTTTTAATATAATAGTGAGACATTATGTTGGTAATTTCTCCTCATTTCTGTATTGTGGAAGTTGCGTTACCAAGAATTAGCAAGAAAATAAAATTTCTTTGGAGATAACATCAGGCATACCAAGGGCAGCTGGTGTTTCAGAACTCTGTGAATCGCTCGAAATCTGAATAAATTCTAAAATTTGGTGGTGGTTTGCCTGGTCCCTTCAGACTTAGACTGATGTGTGTGCCTTGTGATGATGGAGTGAAGCAGACCCTGTGGGGGTGGGTGGGTAAAGGATGGTCCAATGCTGGATTCTGTCAGTACAGGTCAACTCCCAAAAGTTCACACCTAGTACTACTTTGGAGACTTGGCCACTTAATTCAGTACCTGAGAAGGAACTGTTGAATGCTGGTCTGTAATCTAGCCCATAATTTACTAGGGCCAATAAAATATTAACACTATTCATCAGACTTCGGTGTGTGGAGAAACATCTTAGCAAGATACTGCTGAGAATTAAAGCTATGTACAATTGTAAATATGTGTGTTGGCCTGTGAATTCTTGGCTGCTTTCTCTTCGTGCTCCAAACTGAAGACTTAACTGGGAGCGATGCTGAGAATGACTGGAGAACAGCCATCATCTAAACACTTCTGGATTTCACAGAACGCGGCATTTGCAGCCAAGCATAGCCAGTTATGTGTTGATGACAGTGGAGAGGTTAAAAAGAGTGAAAGTTAGATTTGGCTTTGGAGATAAGTAGACTGTTTAGACAAAGAAGTATTGACACATGTTTCTGAAAGCCAAAGTCTGAGAATAGTAACCTTTTCCTGTTGCAACACTGAAATTCCAACCTGCTCTGCTGTTTGTGGTTATTAGATACGCAAGGCTAATCTTACACTAGCCTGCTTGCTCTTTTCCAAGTTATCTTTTACTTACAGCTTAGGATAATTTATTCATCCCTACATATTCAGTGCGGGAGTGCAAAATTTGTCCATGTTCTCTGGCTAATGTTTTATTGCTGTTAATATAGACTGTAGCCGTTTCCTCCATTTAAGTTGTGGTTATGTTAAATATTCCCTTTTTATCTACTGTATATTTGTACTATACAGAGGAGAAAAAGTAATTGAGGAAAATGGTCCCGAGACAGGAGGAGGTGAAGAAACCCTGAGCCTGTGCCCTTGCTGCACAGGCTACCTGATCTGGAGAGCTCTTAGTGTTGTGTGTCTGTTCTCTGTCTTTGAAATTACATTCTGGAAGATGTTCTGCAGTGTTGATGTAAGGGGTGGTGGGGCGGCAGCTATTTCTGTTAGAATCTGCTTCACCAAAATTAGCAATACTGTAAAATCTTAATATTTCTCCCTCCCTCCTGCTGTGATTCCAGTTGGCTTTGTGTTCTGAATTCTGTAGGGTCTGAAGAACTAATAACTCTTCATGAGCTGCCCTGTTATTGCCCAGCAGTCCTACCTATCCTAAAGAAGTATTCTAACCTGCAGCTGCTTTGAATGTAGGGCTTAATTATCTCTAAACCAGAAGTAGGTGAAGCTGAATGTTCTGCTATCACTTCAGCTAATTGAATGGAGAAACCATTTCCAGTAGATTTGGCTAACAACTCCTGGCTGGGGCTCTCCTGTGTGTGCAGTTCTCTTCCCTCCCCCACTCCAGTTTCATGTGCCTCTTCAAGAGGTTTTTCCCTTCTATTTAAAATTATATTGGCTCAGTACGTGAGTCACTTTCAGTGAATCTTCGTTATAAATATAGAATTCTTGTGAATCATTTTACTCTCCTGCAAGGCTGGGTTTAGCAAGTCTCTTAAATACACGATAGTTGATTTTCAGGGCTTGTCTGCATCAGTAACTGAAAATTTCCTAGCTCTCCTAAGCCCTAAATGGCTGAAGGTGCCAATTAAATAGTGCTTGCCACTTTCCCCACATGCTTCTTTGGTACCTCTTTGTTATGGTATGTGGGGTTTGTAAGGACAAGAAACTCCAAGGCTGAGGTGGCAGACCCGGTGTTCACTGTTCAGCCCCATGCTGGACTGCAGCATCATCTGGTAAGCAGAAGGAAGTTTTTCATGGAAGATTACTGCAGGGCGTTGGGCCTGAATGGGTTCCCTGGCAGTCTGGCTAGCCCTTGAAATGTGTCTCTGTCATCCTGGATTCAATCCATAGGGTGCAACTGGACAGAAGAGCAGCTTATGTTGTGTAGGGTTCATTTGCAAGTCTAGAGGAGCTTATATGGGATTTGACTCTATGGA
>VZTV01084490.1:40002-54821 GCA_013400875.1 Anhinga rufa | reverse complement strand
CGTCCCGGAGGCGAGGCCCCCCGCGGCTTCGGCACGGCGCTCGCAAAGCTATCGGGTTTACAGGGCTCTGCCCGGCCCTTGCGAGGAGGCTGCTTTAGTCCTGGGAAACTTCAGCACGGGCTTCTTAAAAATATAATTAGACTAAGCAGGGAAGGCTGCTGGCAGTGCCAGCACGTTATGCAACCGCTGCTGCTCCACGACAGGGGAAGGAGGAGGTTTTCGAGGGCTGTTTAGTTTATCCTGCTTCCCAGCCAGAGGACGTTTCTCCTTGTGTTAACCCACCTTTTTCTTTCTTTCTTTTTTATTTATCCTCTTTTTTTTTTTTTTTCCTTCTCTGCCTTGCAAGCTGCTCTCGGGGGTTGAATCCCAAGGGCTCCGTGCAGGGCGTGACACGGCGTGTGCTCTCCCGCAGGCACGGCATGGCGGCAAGCACAGGCAGCAGCAGTGGTGGGACAGCGGCGGCAGCGGCGACGGGGGAGCCGGCGCACGCCGTGTTGCTGCTGCGGGGGCTGAGCGCGCTGCGAGCGGAGCGGAGCCTGCTGGACGTGACGGTGGTGGCAGGCGGCCGGGAGTTTGGGGCGCACCGTGCTGTCCTGGCCGCCGCCTCCGGCTACTTCCGCGCCATGTTTGGCGGGGCGCTGCGGGAGGCACGGGCCGAGCGGGTGCGGCTGCACGGCGTGGAGCCCGAGTGCCTGGCGCGCCTCCTCGACTTCGCCTACACTGGCCGCGTGGGCGGGCTGGGCCCCGACATCGCCGAGCGCCTGCTGCGCGCCGCCGACCTGCTGCAGTTCCCCGCCGTCAAGGAGGCCTGCGGTGCCTGGCTGGCGCGCCAGCTGGAGCCCGCCAACGCCCTGGACATGCAGGACTTCGCCGAGGCCTTTGCCTGCCCAGCGCTGGCAGCTGCCGCCCACCGCTTCGTCCTGCGCCACGTGGGCGAGCTGGGCGCCCAGCTGGAGCGGCTGCCGCTGCCGCGCCTCCTCTCCTACCTGCGGGACGACGGGCTCTGCGTCCCCAAGGAGGAGGCTGCCTTCCAGCTGGCGCTGCGCTGGGTGCGCGCTGACCCTGCTGCTCGCGCCCCGCTGCTGCCCCAGCTCCTGGCCCACGTCCGCCTGCCCTTCGTGCGCCGCTTCTACCTGCTGGCCCATGTGGAGGGCGAGCCGCTGGTGGCCCGCTGCCCGCCCTGCCTGCGCCTGCTGCGCGAGGCCCGCGACTTCCAGGCCGCCCGCCTCGACCGCCATGACCGGGGGCCCTGCGCCCGCATGCGCCCCCGGCCCTCCACCGGTCTGGCCGAGATCCTCGTCCTCGTTGGCGGCTGCGACCGTGACTGCGACGAGCTCGTCACCGTCGACTGCTACAACCCACGCACTGGCCACTGGCGCTACCTGGCCGAGTTCCCCGAGCACCTGGGCGGGGGCTACAGTGTCGCCGCACTGGGCAACGACATCTACGTCACTGGTAAGGCGTGCGGGGCAGAAAAGCGCCAGTGTTGAGATTTCCATTGAAAATACATGGGTTCTAGCAGCAAGACTTGGCTTTTCCCAGGGTAGCAGAGAGTCTGAAACTCTGCTCGGGCTCAGTACAACTGCAGCCTGAAGACAGGCATAGGGACTCCTGGAGTCGGTGCAGGGTTTAGCAGCTGGTCTCAATCCGTGAAGTGTTTTGTCACGACGGATGCTCCTGAGCACATGGGCAGGAGTCGCAGATATTGCACTGGTAGAACTTTCTAACTGTTCATGTGAGGGGACAGGAGTGACTTGAGAGGGTTTTGAATTTCTGTCTGCGAAGAAGGTGTTTGGGTTCAGGGCCCCATGAATCACAAGCCAAGCGTGTGTTTGAGGCAGAGGCGTGTCAGAAAGCCCCAGGTTCCTCAGCCAGCCAGGGCCTGTGAGTCACAGTACCTTCCCCGGCACAAATCCTGACTCCTCGCAGTACACTGGGGCTATAATTACTTCTGTCAAGGTGACACAGATGTGTAAATTTGGCTGTTAATCTGCATGTAGATGCCTCCTTTGAGCTACATCCCCATAGCTGGAGTGGCAGCCCTGCGGCCACCGTGACAAACCAAGGCCTGGAAAACCAGGCGCTGCAGAACAGCTTGCTCTGGGCGTGCAGGACGCACTGACAAAGATTTGAAGGGCAGGTCAAATGTAGGTGAACAGAAAACTGTTTGTTCTCTAGTCACAAGTAGAAACCAAGGCTCTGCTTTCAGGGCAGAGTTGTGAAAATGATGGGCTACCACACAGCTCGTTTGTATGGACACCCTTACGTCCCGTGGGAGCTTTCCGGAGCAATCCCCGGCGGGTCTGGGGGTGCCAATACTGCTGGCAGCCCTGTGCTTTGGCGAGGCTGCTGCTGGCAGGGATCTTGGGTTGTTCTGCTTAGTGTCAGCATTGGAAGGTGTCCGTGCTGCCAGCAGGAACGCTGCCGCAGCACCCAGGCGCTGGTGAGTGTTAGTCTCTGCTACGTCACAGAAGCTTCTGGACAGTGACAGAGTGGGGGTTGCAAAATGGGGAAGAAAGTGGTTATTTGGAAGGATTGAGATAGTCAAACCTGGGAGACTCGTTTTGAGTCATGGCTGAGTGCAGACTAGGACTGACATGGGAGAAATCCTTCCTGGCTTGCTGGGAAAGAAACAGTGCAGCGCTTCTGTTAAAGTCCTCGCAGTACGTGCTACTGTGGTCCCCCGGTACTGAAATACTTTCATAATGTACGTCCCTGGGAAGCAGAAAAGTGGGGCGGGTATTAGGAAGGTGTAGCTGGAAGACATAACAAAGATCCCAGTCCCGAGCCAAGCGCTCTCCTCCATCACCCCATAGTACTTTCCTTTGCAAAACCACACGTCGAAATGTGGTGTGCTGTGCTGCAGGAGGATCGGACGGGTCAAGGCTGTACGACTGTGTGTGGAGGTACAATTCCAGCGTGAATGAGTGGACGGAGGTGTCCCCCATGCTGAAAGCCAGAGAATACCACAGCTCCACGGTCCTAGATGGGCTGCTGTACGTGATCGCCTCTGACAGCACGGAGCGCTACGACCACTCTGTGGACAGCTGGGAGGCTCTGCAGCCCATGCTGTACCCCATGGACAACTGCTCCACCACCTCGTGCCGCGGCAAGCTGTTCGCCATAGGCTCCCTGGCTGGCAAGGAGTCCATGGTTATGCAGTGCTACGACCCCGACAGCGACCTCTGGTCCCTCGTGAACTGCGGCCACCTGCCTCCCTGGTCCTTCGCCCCAAAGACCGTCACCCTCAACGGCCTCATGTACTTCATAAGGTGAGTAGTGGGAGCAACCCATGTCCCCACATCCCCACAAGGCAAGCCCAGGGTTTCCCCAGGAAGGCGTGCGGATTTTGCGGGCACTCATATGGGAAAGCACAGCAGTGCTGCTTCTGATGGTGCAGGTGGGTCTGTAAACCACCACACCTCTTCTGTTGTAGCTAGACGTCAAAGAACTACACTTAAAACGGTGTAAAAGTGTCTGAATCTAAACCCATGGGCTGGGGAACAGCCAGGTATAAATCTGGCTAAAGCCAGCAGCACTGCTGGGAAATAGACTTCTCGGTTTTCTTGGCTTCTGGTTCACCCCCTGCCTTGTTGCTATAAATAAGCCAGTAAGCTCCAAGAAAACGTTAAACTGTCGCGCAGGAGAGGACATCCTCCGTCTCAGCAGAGATAAGAGGACTGAGGATGAAATGATTGGTTACTATTTTTAAGCGCCTTTCCAAATTGGGACTTAATTACCCATCTGAAGCTGTCCTGGTGGCGCAAATACTTCAGTTATCCACTTCATTAAAAATAAGCTGAAAGGCATGCTAGCGCTGAGACATTTCGTCTTGTTGTATTGACTTCGAGCAAACATAGACTTCTGTGGTGGCTTCCAGGCACTTTTCTTTTTTTTACTCTCCTCTTGGCTTTGCATAAAGCAGCAACTTCTACCCAAGACCTTTTATTTGATTCATTCGGGTTTGGCTGAGTGTCTCTGTTCCTGGCAGTTGTCTGCAGATGGCAGTTTGAGTCACCTATTTCAGTAAATAGTGGCGGGTGTTCTAGCTATCTGGCTGCTTGTCACAAGCTGATTCTCTAGGTTTTCCTTTTTCTCAACCATTTTAAAATACTGATGACTGACACTTCAGGATTTCTGATCACTTACGCATCTGCAGGAGTTAATGAGGAGATTATTGGGGTCAGGTTTTTCTCCCTCCCCTCGTTTCATGTGCTGCACGTGGACTGCTGCTCTGTGTAAAGCTGCAAGATAATCTCTGGAGGACAGAGGAATAGCTTACAAATAAAAGTCACAAACTCGGGTTTTGTTTAGTTTTAATAGCTCAGGCTAAAGCTTCTGACTGACAGTCCCCTCTAGTGGAAATAGTTTTATAACTATAAATACAGCATAGCAGCGAGGCTTAGGTCTTCAGCTGCATCCTTCTTAGAGCTAACCCTGAGGCAGGAGAGGAGGTCCTGGCCTGACTGTCACCAGTGCCTGGAACTGCCTTTGCCCCTCGTTTCCCTTCCAGTCTGTCAGGGTTTTCAGCTTCATACTTGGAAGTATTTGAGTCACCTGCTACCGTTATGGGAAGCATTGTGAACAGCAGCGGTTCTTCCAGGTACAGGTGGCTTGGCAGCAGCGTTTAAGTCCCAAGCCCTGTGTCCCAGGGCAGGTACCAGCTCTTGGTTCTGAGGAAGAAAGGTTGGGCTCAGTGCAGCTCCGTGGGGCTTGGAGCACTTGCTTACATGTGCCCTGTTTCGCTCGGGTGAATATCGGTTGAGTTCCAAGTACATCACAAAAGTAACTCAAACTAAAGAAACTGGTTTTGAAGCGCGTGTTGTGTGGGTACCTTAGGAATGCTTGTCCAGAGTGCAACCAGAACGTCCCACGGCGTGCACCTTGGCTTCCCGCAGGCTTAGCAGATGGATTTCTAGATGTAATGGTTTGCTAAACAGACACAAATAGTTTGTAGGCGAGGTTTCTCCTTTATTTTCACTCCCTCCCCTGCTCAGATTGATCATCATAAATGACACCTTGAATGTCATGAATGAATGACAACGATACCTTGTCACCCACACAACGCGTGGCAATATGCGATGTCGCGATAGGTAGAAGGAGAACAAAATATTCCTTGCAGCCTTTTGAATCAGTCTGTAACAGGACTGTTCTGGAGTGGCTGACGGCACTTCTCCGGCTGCCCTGACCTTGTCCCCTTCGCATTCTTTTGTCAGCAGCGCGCGTTTCTGCGTCGCAAACATCCCTCACCTGTTGCTGTCGCCCTCCCGTCTCACAAGCACGGCGGGTGAGAGAAGCCTTGGGAGATTACGCTGCCCCCACCAGCTCTTCTCTCGCAGTCCTCTGGCCCATCTAAATTTGGCATTGGCGAAAAACTCGAGCAGCAGGGATGCCGTAACGTTGAAGTACATGGAGGTTTAAGCCTCTCCAGAACAGCAGTAGTTTTTCTTCCAGAACCTGAAGCAGTCAGCACCAAAGCCAGATCAGTCTGTGAAATGCAGACTTGCAGAAAGTTCGTCTGTGAACACACCTACCCTAGATGCAGACATAAAAATAAAGACCAGATTTGAGAAAACCCTTGGGATTGCACAGCAATTTCTGTCTCAGCAGCGGTGTAGCTGCACGCAGGGCTCTGAGTGGGGCTAACAGTCCGGCGCAGCTTGCTCTGCCATCCTGGGTGGAGTGACCAACTTAGGGAGTGGAAAACAGCACGTGCTGTCAGCTTGCTCTGTCCCCAGTCGTCTTGTCTGCCTTCCCTCCTCAGCAGCGTCCTGAAACTCAGTGTATGCCAGGAAGTATAGAGTGCGTTGCTTTGCCTGTAGAGAGGCTCAGAAGGGGCATTTGGGCTCTTTGGACGTAGGTCACTGGCACCAAGGAATGCGAGATACGCTCCTCCGCTCATACGTGGTACATGCGTGACGTCTGCGCCAGCCTGCTTCGCGTGCAGGGGTGCAGCAGAGAGGTCCAGGCGTTTTCTGGGGTTGAACATCACTGCTGGTGCAGGAGAAGCCCGTGCTAGAGGCTGGGGTGTGCGTTGAGACCTGCGCCTTTGTACGGGAACCCTTTGGTCTCTGGTACATGTAGCGGGACTGGAGCAGAAGTGTTCATGGCGGCATTTCAGGCTGTTGAAATGGGGGCTTCACCAGGCAAGAGGTTTTCAGAATGCAGAAGAGTAATTTTGTGTTATGTCCCACAGAGACGACTCAGCTGAAGTGGATGTTTACAATCCAGCGAAGAATGAATGGGATAAAATCCCTGCCATGCTTCAGGTAGGATGCTTACCAACCTATTGGATGCCTTTTGGTGTTAAAAATTGGCTTAATTTGCCTTTGGAAAACAAGGTGCTCTTTAGATTACAACACCTCGCACCTGGAGTGCATTGCAGCCAGCTGGAAGAAGAAAAAATCTGACTGCGTATCCAGGTGCTCGGCCTGGCATGCAAGAGCTGGGCAAAGCTAGAAACCTGTCTCCTCCCAGTGTTCGGGCAGCACTGGCTCAAAGCCAGAGGCAGCAGCTGGTGGGCGCTGAGCCCTGTCCAAGCGAGCAGTTGCAGGACAGTACCCGCCACCTGTATCGTCTGCCTAATTGGGCACATCCCTCCTTTCGAATTGTTGTGTATATTTATTTGTAAATTGTAGGTGCACGTCGGGGGGAGCGTGGCCGTGCTCGGTGGGAAGCTCTACGTCTCTGGTGGCTACGATAACACGTTTGAACTCTCGGACGTCCTGGAAGCCTACGACCCCGAGACACGAATGTGGAGCGTGGTGGGCCGACTCCCTGAGCCCATCTTCTGGCATGGCAGCGTCAGCATATTTCGACAGTTCATGCCGGAAACCATGCAGGAGGATGATGGCATCACGCTGGACAACACCATCAACTTAAACAGGCAGCACCAAAACCTTCTCAACCAGAACCTTAACGAGCTTCGTTAGCAGGGGAGGGCGCTGTGCCCCTGGCTCAAGGCAAGTTCGTTATCCAGAACCAGTGTTCCTTTGAGAGAAGGCAGAGGCAAACGGGTGCTTGGAAGCAAAAATGTACTGATCATAGAGGGAGTGAGAACTCTGAATGTTTGAGGTGCTGTTGCAGAACTGCAGGCGGCAGACAGCGAGGCCTCGCTGCGGCATTCCTCGGCCCTTCTCTGGGGCGGGAGAAGGTGCCGCGCTGCCCGCAGAGGAGACCCGAGAGGTGAACTCTGAGGGAAGCGATCGCGTTGAACAGCACCGCAGCATCGAGCTTATGGCTTTTGGTCAGATGCCTTTCACTGGGAGCTCCTTCACCCCGTAACGCTTCATTTGCCACCAAGCTCCTTTCTTCGGCTTCTTTTTCAGGAGGGGTCTGTCTGGTAGGACGGTGGTCTGGCCCCCCACCTCTGTTCTGTGCCTCGGAGGACGGCAGACCTCCTGTGCATATCTTCCTCTGCATGGTCAGAGGCGGGGAAAGGGCCTTCCCACGAGAGCTGGAGGTCTGCTACGGCTTAGAGGTTAACAGGAGAATGTGGCCCTTCCTGCCCTGTCGCCGTGGTCCTCGTTTCCCACTCGTGCCTTCGGGAGGAACCGAGGCCCTGTAGCAGGGATCTCACCGAGGCTGGGTTATGAAGCTTCACCTTTCCCTTTGTCTGAACTTGAGTTCTTCCCGTGTTTTGGTGTTTGTTTTTTTTAAGTTGCAGCATTTAAACTTTTGCAGGTGTTTGTTTTCCAACTCCTCCTAGCAGAGCATTTTCCTTCAAAGAAGAAACACCCTTATCTATCTTTTAATCGCATTCTCACAACTAGATAGTTTTCATTTCTGATCACCCCATTGTGCCCTCCTTTAAGGGGAAGGGGAGAAGCAAGTGCCCCTCTTAGCTGGCCAGAGGAGTGACTCCTGGGGCTGGCTGCTGCTGCCCTTGGGGAGGAGCCATTCTCCCTTCCCGGTGCGACCCGGCTTGGCGATAGTGGGGCTGAACCAGGCAGAAAAAGCTGCTGCTTGTGGCAAGGGCTGTTTGCTGTCAGTTCTGTGCCGAGCTCTCTGCCAGCGCGCTGGCTTGGGCAGATGGGCCCCATGCAGCGAGGGCGAGCTTTTATTTCTTCACCATTTTGAAGGAGCCAAGTCAGCNTTAAAATTTTGGGGGGGGGGGGGAAAACCAACCACCTTCCCAGGAAAGGTGAGCACAGCTTCCTCAGGAGATTCACCACAGGCTTGCAGAATTGCTGGCAGTATTTAGATACCTTGATGCAGAAATTGCTTTTAAATGCGTCACCTTGCATGAAGGAACCCACCAGACCTTTGGAGGGGCCTCGTGCCTGTCGTGCCTACAGTTTGCAGGAGCTCTTGGGATCTGGGTGATCGGAAAATGCCGCTGAGGTGTTTTGGCGAAGTGTAGGAGTTAGCCAGAGTGTGGCGGATTGAAAGGTAGCCATTTTGGGGGGTTGTTTTCTTCGTGTTTGGGTTTTGCTGGGTTTTTTTGGCCTCTGTAGGATTTGCCTTTATTCTTGCCCAAGTGACCTAGCTCGCTTGGGCTCTATTTCCACTATCTACCTTAGCTGAAGAGAAGCTGCTTGCAGTTTACTCGTGGAATGTTTCTTGAACAAGCAAATAGCTAAAACCGTGGTTTGGCTCGCCCAAAAACGAGCATCGCACCTTCGGGAAACCTGTCGCATGTGACAATCCAGCGTTGGCTGGATGCGCTCGCTTTTTCCATCTTTCAATTATAACCAATAGGGAAAAAATTTGAATTTAAACTTAATTCAGAGATGGAAAGCCCATGTACTTGACTGCACACCTTCTGGCTTGCCCTTGGATTGAGCAGCGTCACAGCCCCATCTCCCAACGTCAGTGTTTTCACAGCTTTAAAAAAGACCTGGTTTGCCCCGGGTGCTATTTTATGCCGCGCTCCTCAGCTGTGGAACTTGGGAAAGCCGCTCATGAGGTCTGGGCCATTCTCCAAGTCTGAACCTTCGACAGTGCCTTGAAGCTGCCGCACACCGGCCGAGGATCGCGGAGGGGTTCAAAACCCTCCCCGGAGCTGCTGTGGGCTGGGGCGCGGCGGGCCCCCGCTTCGGCGGAGGATCGGGGTGGGGGGGGATGCACGCCGACCCGCGAGGCTGCAGCAGCCCGTCCCCGCGGCGTCGGGTAGCGCCCGGGCAGAGACGGCGTGCACTGCACAGCTGAACTCGCGTTGCAGACCTAAGTATTTATGCCGAACTATAAATAGTACGCACATTCTGTCTGATACCGTAGTGCTCGCTGCTGGACCTGCCACCCCCAAATTCCCCAACCAGCTGAATAGTTACGGATCGGTATTTATTTTTTGTAAAATTCATTGTGTCTGAATCTTTGAGTACAGTTGAAGTACCATCCTTTGAAACAAAGGCATTTTACATTTACAGATAACGTATTTTTATTCTCGTAGTTTGTTTTTAAATTTACTTGCAGCAGTCAAGTTAAATAAAACATGTTACACAAGCGTTTCTGTTGTCTTTGAGGGGAAGATTACTCTGAGGGGAAGTTAAGTTCTTACTGCAACATTTCTCATTCTAGGTCTGAGATACATTTAAACCAGAGATTTTCTGCCTTTTCCATGAAGAAGGGAAAGGGGAGAGAGCGCAGCTGCAGTTTCAGGGTGCGCGGGTATGCTCGGTGATCTCTCCCCACCCAGGGAATGCTCGGGAAAGGGTTCCCAAGGTCACGGCAACCCTGGATCACGATGTCATTTCTGACAAATATAAATCCCCACACCTACAACCAGGAGCTTAGAGCATTGTCCAGCTCCTTGAGATGTTTCAAGTTAAATGACAGCTAAATTGCCTCAACGGGGAGACAACACGGGGAGGGCCCTGCCTTTAACGTGGCAAAGACATGGCAGTTATCAGAAGC
The DNA here is from genome assembly GCA_013400875.1 of Anhinga rufa. Taxonomy (NCBI): domain Eukaryota; kingdom Metazoa; phylum Chordata; class Aves; order Suliformes; family Anhingidae; genus Anhinga; species Anhinga rufa. The sequence goes on along the minus strand of VZTV01084490.1, from coordinate 44,966 downwards.
TTGACAAAACAAAGTAGAAATAAGGCACAGAGTTAACATCCTTTCCGCAAGTGTTTCGGGAAGGTGAGCTTTAATCGAAAGCTTTCAGGCTGCTGCTGCAAGGGGAGCGAGTGCCAGCTGTCCCCCCCGCTGCAAGCACTAGCTCCTTAAAAAGCAATTCACAGTATTACACACACGGAGGCATTGGTCACATCCCACCTCATACAGTATTGTACATTTATTTAAGTAGCTGTTCTGAGTAGCTTCACGTTTGTTTCTTCATTTAAGACCCGATTACAACTCCATTGTAGCTTCATTTCCCTGCAACCTGGGGTGGGAGCTTTGCGGGAAGGAGGGGAAGGGGCAGATGCACAACTCGGAAAGAACAAGCGCGGCCGAGCGGCTCCAGCCTAACGCTTCACTGTGTTTTGGTAGGAAGGGCGCGCGCAGGCGGGCGCGCTATGTTTCACAGTCTTCAGGAATTGTCGTCGTTATAATTAGTGATTGCTCGATCACATCCGCCGTAGAGAAGTTCTCGTTTGAGCAGAGTCTCTGCACGGGGATCTCAGGCAGGGAGCCGCGGGACAGGGACTCCACGATCACCTCGGCCGAGCCCACCTCCAGCTCTGGGGGCGGCTGCAGCGCCACCACCACGGCCTTCTCGTCCTCGATGATCAGGTTCCGCAGCTTCCGCTGCCGGGGGTTGTAGTTCTCCACCCGGTCGTGAATCTCCATGTGGCGCCTCAAGTGAGCCTGCAAAAGGAAGAGGCACGAGAAGGGGCTTGGTGAGGGCCGGCTCCCCCGGCGCGGCGCGCGCTGCGGGGGTCCCCGGAGCCAGGGAAGGCCTCACCTGCCGCGTGAACTTGTAGCCGCACTCGGTGCACTCGAACTTCCTCACGCCCTTGTGCCGGCGGACGTGGACACGCAGCTGTTCGACAGCTGAGAAGGGAATCGAGAGCCCGTTGGTGGTGGCACCGCGCCGTACACGCTCGCAGCAACGCCGACCCGCGCCACGGCGAGGAGGGCAGTTTCTGAAGAGCCACGCAAAAGCTCGACACCCTGACCGTTACCTTTGAACGTTTTCCCACAGATCTGGCAGAAGTGGGGCCTCCCCTCCTGGTGGCGGCTGGCGATGTGCCTCAGCAGGGGCCCCTTCTCGGTGAAGCGCTGATCGCAGAACTCGCAGCTGAAGGGGCGCTCCCCGGTGTGGGTCCGGTTGTGCTTGTCCAGGCTTGCTGCCGGTCGCAGGGGGAGAGAGGAGGAGAGCACGGGTCAGCGGCACACCGCATGCCCCCCATCCCGGGGCTCAGGTACAAGCCACGCCGCAGCCAAGACTGCGCATGCATGGTGCAGCCAGTCTGCGCTGGGCTGGTTAGGAAGGCTTAGAAGCAGTACAAGCAGCAGCCTGCAGGTCCGGGCTAACTGTTACCAGGGAAAACTCATTTCTTCCTCTTTTGTGCCGCAAGGGTAACGGAGATAACAGGAGCATCCCTTCCTCAGCGTTAGCATGCACTCACAAGAGCATGGCTTTGCTCCCCAGGGGGAAGCGGGCAGGAGAAGGCAGGTTTTGCAGCACAGCTGCTTTCTGGAGGTCCTGGATGCCGGAGCATGATGCTCGGCACTACCAGCCCCAGCTGCGCGCCCAGGGAGATACCTTGCGTCCTGAAGGTCTTGCCACAGAGGTGGCACTGGAAGGGCTTCTCGCCGGTGTGCGTGCGCAGGTGCATGTTGAGGTTGGCTTTCTGCGTGAAGGCGTGGTGGCAGAACTCACAAACGTAGGGCCGTTCGTTCCTGCGGGCAGGGGAAACATTCCCTTCCACTCTGCCCTGGCCAGCTTCAGCCCCTCAGGTTAGCTGCTGCTCCTCACCCGAAGTTCTAATTAAATCTTAACTTCAACCCACCTCAAACTGAAGTATTTTGGAGGCCCACAGATGTTATTCTGCAGCTATGGGCTCCCAAGCTGGAGCCTCCCACCCCTCGGGCGTTATAACCAGCCCAGGAAACAGAATGCTAAGAACGAGTGTGGCAAGCTGCCACGTGCTTGCCACTTCAAGAACCCGAGTTAGCTAGGCCGTTGAGCTTTGCTCATCACCTGCATTACGACAGTCACACACTCAGAGGAAGTGCCGACAGCCTGCACTTCTTTTGGAAGAGAAAAAAGCAGAATGCCAGCTGGCCCCTCATCGGATTTCTGGCAGGAGTTTTAGCCCAGCACCTCCAAGAAAGGGGGTGCTTGCTGCCCTCCAGCCAACGCCTCTCCCCAGCACCACCCAGCCGGGCCCTCCAGGGAAGAAGCACAGCCAGGAGGGCCAGAGTGACAGGCGGGAGGACACAGGTGACGCCTACCTGTGCTTGGCCTTGATGTGCATCTGCAGGCCGTTGCGACTTGAGGCCCTGTGCCCACACTCCTCGCAGACAAACAGCTTCTCTCCCCGGTGCTTGAAGGCCTCGTGCAGGCGCAGCTCTGTCCGAGACAGAAAGCACTTGGAGCAGGTCGAGCACTGCAAGGCCACAGGAGAGCGCGGGGTTAGGCAGCTCGCCGAGGCGCAGTTCGCAGCGTACGCCCGCAACAGACCCGCTCACCGCCCAAGACCCGTCCCTCTGCCTGCCACTGCTGCTTGGGGGCCCTCCCCGCGCCGGCTGCAGCAGCACCCCCAGCTCCAGGATGCCTCATGAGATGAGACAGCCTGAAAAAGCAAAATGCTGGTCAGTGCTCAGGTCTGCGGGCCAAAAAATGAGGGCTGCTCCTGTACCCAAAAACAATGTTTCCAGCAGCTCTGTAACTCCCCACCTCACTAAACAGAGCCAGGCAGGACAACGGGTGCCATTTGCTAGGCCAGGCCTGAGCGCAGGATAATCTCCTCTCAAAACCCCCCTGCCACCCACTCCCCTTACCGCATGGGGCTTTGGGGCGCCGTGCAGCTTTATCATGTGGCTCTGCAGGTCCTTCTTCTGCATGAACTGCTGGGCGCAGGAGGAGCACTGGAAGACAGGAGAGCGGGGTCAGCTTCCAGCCGCCCGCCAGCCAGCGATTTCGGTGCGAGGAGAGGAATGTGCCAGCACACCAGGCAGGGGAGCACCATTCTGATGTGGAACATGAGTCCCTGGTAAGGCCGCAGAAAGCGCCTGGCTTTGGTGCCTCCGTGGAGCACGTTCTGGCTCAGAGATGGGGAACGACCCTCAGCGGGCTGCCACAGACCAGGGAAGGGAGCTGGTGCGCTCGGCTCTCCTGATGGGCTGGGCCAGGCTACCCCGAAAGAGAAAGGCTCGCCCCCTCTTCCTTTGTGCTGGCACCTAGCAGCCACTCATAGGGACGTCGACGGCAGGTACTGCTGACCTTGTAGGGCATCTCCCCCGTGTGCGACACCATGTGCAGCCGCAGCTCCATTCGCCTCTTGAACACCTCCTGGCAGACCGAACACGTGAAAACCTGCAAGAGACGGGGAAGGCATCGGCTTCGGCAGAACCAAGGGCCCGATGCGAAGCCCGCAGCTCAGACCAGTGCTTGGCACTCGGGCGCTGGGACCTGGTTATGATGTTTAACCCGCACCCGCAGTGATCTGGATCTCTTTATGGTACAAAGAGATCCTCGTGTGCTTGAAAAAAACAAAGCGAGAGTTGTCTGGTAAATCAGACAAAAGCTGCTGCTGCCCTCATCAAGAGAGGGACTCCGGGGTTCCCAGCTGCGGTACATGTGCCGCACAGCGGTGATGAGGGGTTTTCGTTCGGCAGCTGAGTGTGACGTGGACTGTGGCTGGAAAAAGGCTCTAATTCTGCTCCTGCAAAACGGCGCCTGCTTTCCAGGCTGCCGGAGGCATATCCCAGGCGTACCTGCTCAGATCGATTCATGCAATTTCTGGCTTCGTGTTCCAGGAGATTCTCTTTTCTAAAATAACATTTGCCGCATTTGGAACATTCAAATGGCTTTTCTCCAGTGTGTTTCCTAGGGGAATACAAACGGAGAACATCCGTCACTGCCAGTCCGACAGCAGAGACACATGAACAAGCCCAGCAGGACACTGGGAAGGAACTGGGAAGGGAGAGGGAAGTACCAGGCAGCTCTCACACCCCCACCCCGCCCCGTGCCAATATGCACAGCTGCCCGAAAGCCGCCTTTTATGCCAGCTTTGCCATTCCCGTCGGAGCGCAGTCAAGCTGCTGGTGCCCACTGCACCCCGCGAACCCTCGATTTCGGAGGGCTGAGGTTCGCCCCTTGCAGGCGAGCGAAGCTGGAGCTCGTGCCCTCGCTGCAGGCACCCACTTCGCTCTCCGATTTCAACCCCAAAGCTCCTCGCAGCGCCCGGCCATGCCGCTGCGCTCCCCGCAGCCCAGGCAAACTCCCCCACAGCCCGTGCCGGCTGTGAAAGCCCAGAAGGACCATTTGCCGCCGTCCACCTGCAGCCGGTGCGTCCCCTGAAAGAGTCCCTCAGCACCTTCTTTCTGAGCTGGGCTGGCTCCGACCCCTGAGAGCGGAAGCCCAGGACAGTCATCGTGGGGGTCGGAGGCGAACAAACCCCCCAGCTCAAAGCACCCCCGCCCCGGGGGGCAGAGGGGGCCGCGGAGCAGCGGGCGCAAGCAGGGCCCCTCGCCCACCCCCGTGGAAGAGCCGCGGGAAGGGGCAGCGCCTGGGGGGCGAGGCCCTACGCGCGAACGCAAGGGGAAGGAAAAGTCGGAGCGTTTACCTGTTGTGCACTTTAAGGTAATATTTGCTGAGGAAGGTTTTATGACATGTGGGGCACTCAACCGGCACCGCTGTACCTTTTCTGCTCCCCGGCGTCCCCGCCGCCCCCGCGCTGCCGGGCGCCCTCCCCGGCGGCGGCGTCTTTTTGCTCCGCAGGGCCTTTTTCTCGGGAAGGGACTCGGCGTCGCTGTCGCCCGGCCCGCCGTCGCCCGCCGCCGCCTCCTCCGGGGCCGCGGGGGTGGCCTGCGAGGGAACAGGCGGCCGTCACCGCGCCGGGCGGGCGGGCGGCCCGCTTCCCCTCCCG
>VZTV01084490.1:12034-36384 GCA_013400875.1 Anhinga rufa | reverse complement strand
GCCCGCCGCCCGCCCGCCTGCCGCCGACCTCCGGCAGCTCCGCGCCGCCGCCCGCGCCGCCATGCGGGCGAACAGCGTCCGCCGCCGTGAGTGCCAGCGGGGGAGGGAGGCGAAGGGTGGCCCCCGGGCCCGCCGGTTGCGGGACGCCATTTCGCGTGCGGCGCGGTGCGGGGAGGCCGCCATTTCGCGTGCGGCTGTGCCAGCGTCCCTTAGCGCGGGCTGAGGGCGGCGCTCTCCCCCCGTTGCAGAGGCGCGGGTGAAGGTGATGGCGCGGTTCTCGCCGGAGTGCGCCGTGGTGCTGCTGGAGCACCTGGACACGCCAGTGACGCGGTTCCTGCTCAGCCACCTGCCGCTGTCGCGGCTCTTCGAGCCCCAGGTGAGACCGCGAGGGCGTCGAGCCCCAGGTGAGACCGCGAGGGCGTCGAGGCGCCCGCTCCGCCCCGGGCGGCCGCGCGGAGCTCACGCCTTCCCCGAAACGGGCCTCGTGCAGAGCGAGAGGCGGCTGCCCCGCTCGGCGTGCCTGTCGGCGCCCGGCAGCGAGCCTCGAGGCCTTGCGCGCGCCTCTCTCAGCGGTTTATCCGCTCTTCCCTAGAAAAAGGAAGAGGCCAGCTTCACGCCGGAAGATGCGGTTCTGGCTTCTGTTGGCATCGTGAAGTGTAGCCCCGACCGCGGGCTGCTGGTGTCGGAGAGCATGTTCCTGGCCCTGGAGGAGCTGATCCAAGCATGCTGTGGTGAGTGGCGTGCGCTTGGTGAGGCTGGGGGCGTTAGCGGCCTGAAGAAAGGAAACTCGTGAGGCTTCTCATGAGTTAAAGCCAGGGAGAGCGCGCCCTACGACAGCACTGGCTGAGGGTTGTGTTTTTCTCCTAAATAGTAGGAGTCTTGAGCTCATGCATCGCCTCAAGTGGGTTTGTGCCTCTGTTGCCAGACAGACAGCTCGCTGCTGTAAAGGCACTTCCCAATCTGACGTCAAAACTCTAATTTTGCTCTTTTTTGTAGTGGGTAGAAAAAAAAAACCTTGCTTATTGAGCAGCATCTAAAATACTGTGAGTACTTGGAGCTCATACATGCTGGGTTTTAGTGCTAGGGCTTGCTTCTCACTTCAGGGGCCTTTTCCTTTTACACTGGTACTCTTAACATGCTTCTCTTTCACAGATATTTTTTCTGTTCAATAAAAATATATCCTAGTCAGACCACAGAGTCTGTAGGGGTTTGGGGTTTTTTTTTGTTGTTGTTTGTTTTACAAACTTATGTATACAGGGCACACCCAAATAACTGACAACATTGGCCATTTCAGAGTGTGTTTGTTTTTCCAGCGGAAGATGAAGGTGTCCCAGTGGTTCTGGTGTGTGGCCCAAAAAACACTGGGAAATCGACATTTAACAGATACCTAATTAATCTGTTACTGAATCGGTGAGTCTTTTTGCGTTCTACAAGTTTTCAGGTACTGCATGGGATTTAGGAGAAGGAAAAAAACCTGCCTGCCAAGATTCTCAGAAAAGCTGTTAAAACTGGAAGGCAGCTTATCTTTTAGAAACAAACAAACAATCCAGAAAAACAGGCATTCTTGTCTTTGGTTCCTTTCAGAAGAGATGACTACTGAAATGTTCCTATTGAAATACTAATAAATTGCTGTCTTGGGAGTATGTGAACTAATTGGGCACCAAGCAGTTGGGGTTCGGTAAGGAATTGGGAGTTAGGACACTTAAAAACACACAGTAAGTTATAATTTGTTAGGGTCTTTGAAGATTCTTGGCAGAACAAGGTGTAGAAACTTATTCTCCTGACCACTGCATGCTTAAAATAAAGACTCTAAAGTTTATAAATCTCAAGTGGCTGGTCTCAGGGTGCCCAGTTAATGTGGAAGAGGCGGTACACCGATTAGTACCACCTCCAATTATATGGAGCTATTGTAATATAATATTGAACTGTAGGTGAGCCCTTTACGTTCTTGCTTAATATTCCCTCCAGTGGGGGAAGAAGAGAGATGAGTGGTGGTTTGATTGTGTTCAAGAATTTAATTTTGATGACCTGGAACAAAATTAGATTGTGCTTTTGATGTTTCCGGGTCGTGTCCCGTTTCTCTTTTTAGTGGACAGTAACATACAGGCTTCTTTCACTGCAGCCTTCCCTCGGTTGAATATATGGAATGTGACATAGGTCAAACCGAATTTACGCCGCCTGGATGCGTGTCATTAAGTAACATAACGGAACCAATTCTTGGTACGTGTTTTGCCATTTTCTGCAGCCACCTGCTTCATTTCCAGAAGGTGCTTTCTGAGTAGAGGCTGTCCTTAAGGGAGGTTGCTGCATCTGTCAAAGGTGCATATAGAAAATAAAACAAAGGCTGTAAAAGTTTTCTTGCTAGGGGCATCTAAGTTCCACGTGAAAATCTTCCCAAGTAACATAGAGCTATTCTCCCTTCCTTTTTTTTTCAGTTTTAAAGAGGGGAGAAGACAGTTGTTTATAAGGTGGCGAAACAGGCTGTGTCCTTTTGAAGTGGATTTTCACCCTTTCAGATTTCAAAGGTCTCTTCGGGAAAGTCTTTCCCAGTTTTTAGTATCCATAGATAAAATTAACTTGAGAAATACGAAGTGGATCCACAAAGGTTGTGGACTGTTGTTAAGAGCGTAAAAAAACTAGAGCCAGACAAATTGCTGGTATTTATGGATTTGGGTTGCTGTCTAAAAAGGAAGTAGCCAGACTGTTTACTTTTTTTGGATAGTCTGTCATAGAAGATTGTTTTAAAATTCACAGATGTGTAACCAGTGTTTAAAACAACAAGAAAAAAACCTGAACCCCCAAACAAACAAAACTCCTAGCATGGAGTCTTGCAAGTGACAGAAGAGTTTCTCCACGGGTGCTGGCCGTACAAGAAGGACTGTTAGCATGTGAAAAGAGGGCAGATTTCAGAAGGGATTGCATGTAGGCACTGCAGGGATGGGAATTTTTTAATTTGACTTACTGAAACCACTACAGATTTGCTGCTTGTTTTTCCCAGGTCCGCCATTCACTCATCAGCAAACGCCACGTAAGATGGTGTATTACGGACAGACTAGTTGTGAGCAGGATACGGAACGATACCTTGATGTTGTGAAGTACGTGTTCAGCTCCTACAAGAAGGAAGTGCCTTTAGTCATCAACACCATGGGCTGGGTGAAAGGTAAACAGGATAAATCTATTCTCAAGAGATGATGTGGAAGGAAAGTAATAATCGTAGCGGTACACCACCACACTTTCTGGAGAGTCCGGAACCAGAAAACACAGCTTCCCCCTCTTAAGCTAGTAATGGTCTTCCATGACAGTGTTCCAACCTGTTATGCAGTGGCAGCAATCGTGTTTTCTCTGCTCCCTAAAGGTGAGGGGTTGCTGCTTCTGATTGATGTAATTCGGCTGTTGTCACCCAGTCACATTGTTCAGATGGATGTGTACGACTGGAAAGCCATGGCTCCACTCACCCCAGAGTACGTGCATCTCACTCCTGGCCTGTACACCAAAGGCAAACAGCAAGGCAAATGCAAGCAGATGGATACGAGTGGAGCAGAGAACTGGAAGTCCTCTGAAGGGGAGGGAGATGCATCAGCTCCCGAGTATAAGTTGCTGTATGTCCATCCAGAATTCCCTCGAGCAGGGGTTGCCGGTGAAGCGTAAGTAGAAGGTTCAGCACTACATAGTGGTTGCTTAACAAAATCCTGCATAGTCCTGACAGTAAAGGCTCTTGCTTTGCTTTGGCCTCCAGAGTTCCATTAAATCGGTCAGAGCTTATTAGTTTACTTATTAAGGGGTTATGTTTGAGTGTTGTTTGTTTGGCGTTTCTGGGTATTTTGTTTGGGGGGAGGGTTGTGTAGGGTTGGTTTTTTAGGTTGGGGCAGAGGGGGTTGTTGCTCCCTACTCTACTTCCAGTGACTGCTGTCAGTTACTTTCACGCTGGGCATGACTTGCACTTGGAATCACTGAATATTGTCTCCTTTTTTTTTTTTTTCTAATTGGGAGGTTCCTTACTGATTTCTTACAGACCTAGATGACGATCACATTATTTCTCTGATACTTGGAGCATCTCTGAAATATTTGTTTTCCTGGACCGTGGGTCTTTGTTGCCAATTTTAAGTGCTTTTTTTGACTCGGCCTTCACTAATGAGCTATTTAAGAAAAAACAAATATATTACTCTTTCTTGTGACTGACTGAGAGGTGTGTGGACATCAGGGTTGGAGAAGAGCGCCATTATCTAATAAAAGACTTTGTTAAGAAAAAAATAAAGCAAACACCACCCTTGTTGGTTAATGCCTTTTTGGAGTTGAAACGGTGCCCTAAATCCTGTGATCCCTTAGAGGTAATAAAAATGTAGCTCTAAATTTTCCTCAAAGGTAGAAGTTTTAAAAGCTAAACTTGTGTGAAATAGCAGCTAATACTGCATGGCGGATTCAGGACCGTCCGGGGTATCTGGTTTGAATTGCTGTGTGAGGGTGTGCTGCCTTTCCTTGATTTGTTGCGGTTGTTTTTCCAGGCGAGTACACAGTGGCATCTTGCGTGACATGTCCATACTGGGTTACCTGGGTCAGCTGCAGTCCCCAGACATAGGGGCGGTGCTTCCGCTGCAGAGTCTCGTGCCATATCAGGTAAATGGGTGTTTTAGAAAGGCTTGGAGATGTTGCAGAGAGCCCAGCTCGTAGCAATTGACAGTTCTGCTTGTACTGTGAATGTTTTTTGAAAGAAGGGGAAATGCTCAGTAATTTGCAAAAGGATAATGGCTTTATTCAGTGCATCTAGAAGTGAGGTTTTTGTTGAGATGTCAGTGTATTTCTGTGTGTTTGGTTGTTAATGTTGAACCTGTTGTGTTTGCCACAGAGATAATGTCTTTAGGTGTGGGTTGGGACCTTTCAGGGTTTGCATACTTAGCATTGTCTCTGGACTCGAACTAAATTGGTGTTGAGCTTATGATACAGTTTTTTCTCCTTTCTTTACCCCTCAGGTACCTTTCAGTGCTGTTGCACTCAGGGTTATTCACACCGATGTTGCTCCTACCAACATCATGTATGCAGTGAATGCCAGCTGGGTCGGGCTCTGCAGGATACCGGATGAAATCAGATGCCAAACCGATGGGCCGGTCTTGCTGACACAGACGCCGGTCTGTGACTGCCTTGGCTTTGGTGAGCGAGCCTGGGAAGCCTTGAGCTGCGTTCTCACCTGTCGCGCTTTGACAGATAGGTTGCAGAGCAACAGAAAAGCGGGATGAGAGAAAAGAATAATCATGTATTCTCTTCTATTAGAAGCTGTGCTTCAAGTCCTTTGGTTTTCATTAACTTGTGGTAACAGCTATGGGGAATGTCTCTGAGCAGCGCCTTTTCTAGGTTGCTTCTCTCGATCTTTCATACTTGACAATTTACTTGCTTTCTGGATTCACGTTCTTAACAGCAGATTCCATGTGGCTTATGCAAAATTCCTGTAGTTGTCTGGCAGTTTCCTTCTACATCTTGATTCAGTACTACAGTTCTGACTAGGAGTTTGATGCTGAGCTCCTCAAGTTTCTGTAGGAATGTACCAGTGAGCAAGGATAGGCAGTTTGGGAGGTTAGCCATTGGGAGGTACGCTGAGATACTGGAAAGACAGGATACAGCAATGCAGGTTTTTCTCAAGGTGTGTCTCAAATCCTTCTGGTTCTAGAAGAGCTGTTTATCCAAAGAGCTTTGGTTGCATCTGGTTATACAGTCCAAAATGATCGGGTGGAGTTAAGACTGAACTTTGGGGTTTTTTTTCCAGGAATTGTCCGAGGGGTTGAGATGGAGAAGAAGCTTTACCACATTCTGACACCCGTGCCTCCAGAGAACCTGAGGCTAGTGAATTGTCTGCTCCTTGGAAATATTGCTATCCCAAACTGCGTTCTTGTGGGCCAGGTAGGAGCTGCGTGGGTAGAGGGTGGAAGCTGGCTGAGCTTAGGCTGGCTGGCAGGTTTTCCATTTTCTTGTTTCTGAGGCTTATGCATGCCTGGAGATGTCTGGGCATTAGCAGATGGTTCTCTCTACATAGTTGTCCTTAACGCATAGAAAGAGGGGAGAGATCATGTTTCAGACACCAGAGCGGTGTTTGTTCGGTGACAGCTTGCTCCTTTCCACCAGTCTGCTCTCAGGCTGTAGAGGAAAGTGCTTCCCATTCTGTTGAAGATACAAGTTCTTAAAGGTGTTCCTGGTTTTGTTTTTCTTCTCTTCAGCAAGGAGTTGAGGGAGAGATCCCCTATGTCACATCAGATTATAACTACAGCATCTTGGGGTCTGGGAAGCTGAAAAAGAAGAAGCATTTCAAGAGGAGGGAGTATGCATTCGAATGTGATTACGCCTAAAGACTTGGGGGGACCCTGGACCACGGGATTTGTTTTGTACGGAGTCTGGCAAGAGCCAGGTGTGGTCACAGAAGCCCTGGATGCTACAGAGGTCTGAGACACCCTGGACAGTGTCTGGTGTAGATACTACAGCATGTCCGTTTTGATAACATTTTATATTTTCAGTTTGTATTTTGGAATTTTGTAATAAATATCTATTAAAAGTGTTGGCTTGGTTTGAATTTCTTAGTCAGCCTGTGTTGACTCGGACTCGGCTGATCCAAGCTGCAGGTGGTTACCATCGAGAGCGCTCTCTGTCTTGAGTCAGAAGCGGTTCTCTGTTTGAAGTCTCGCCTGGCTTTCGGAGAACAATCTGCGGTGGCATGAGCGTTACTTCACGGTAGCCCTACTCGTGGTTGTTTGGGGAAGAGCTCCTGCTGGTGGTTCTCTCCCTGGCACCGCAGCTGGGGGAGGAAGGAGCAGGTTAGAAAATCCTCTCTGTCTCCCTGGGTGACCGCAGGTACAGCCGCTGGAGGGAGTCAGCTGCTCGCTGCTTGTCCCTGCACTGTCAGCTTGCCCTGGCGACGGCCCCTTGCAGCCCTCTGCGGCTGCGGACGCTGCTTTATTCCACCTCGCGGCCGGCTCTGGCCACGTACCCTGTTGCTATGGTTTAAGTTCAACGCGTGAGCACCGACCGGTCTGGGAAGAGCTCTGGGTCTGGCTCAGATGCGGCACCCAGCTCTGAATAGACTGTGGTGCGGGTAGAGGCTAAAATGGGGTGGAAGTGGGGAGGAACTTGTTACCCGTGTGCTGCACGGAGCACCAGCATGCTTGGTCTCGCCTGACTCGTTACCTGCTCTGTGTCCCACTGGGAAAGACTAGAGGAAGTTTGTTCTTGGTTTTTTTTTCTTCCAGCTCTTTGCCGGGGCAGCAATTTGCTCCTGGGTGAAGATGAGGCTGGTGGGAGTCACGCAGAGGTGAGTGAGCGTCTCGGGCTGAGTTGAGGACCTCTGTGGGGAAAACCACTTCTGAGTGGGTAATATCAGCACACCAGGTGTTTAATGGATCCTTGGCTGCAAAAATAACCTGGCTCCAACTGCGGTTTCTGCTAATGTGTCCCAAAAGCAAGGGGACAGTCCGGCCCTGGCGTCTGCAGCCCCTCCGAGACAGGTGCCCGTTCAGATCCCCTGTGGCCAGGTCTCTCCTGCAGAGGAAGGAGGGATGCAGCGTGCAGCTCAGTGCCGGATCTTTGTGGCTGGTGGCCCGCTGTGGGCGTGAGTAATCTGTGAAAAATGCTTTTATCTGGTTCGCGAGGAGATTTCCTAGCGCTCCAGAAACATGTACCTGCAAATGAACAAATCAAATGGGATGACCAGCGGGGAGGTGACAGAGCTGGAGAGGAGCTGTGAGGGGCTGCACAGCATTGCTGCCTTTTAAAGAGTTAAAGCGTTAACTTAATCTAGGCCTAATTATCCCCATCTGGCTGGGTCTGGCAGTGAAGGAAGGACTTGGCTGGCAACCTGGCCCAAACAGTGGCTAAAATAAATACAGGGGCCATCATGCAGCCAAGAAGAAAATCCCAAGCAGGGAGAGGCGGGGGTTCAAGACATGGGGGAGCGCTAGCGCCCCAGCATCTGCCGCATGCAGCCGAGGACGATGGCCCTGGCCGCTGGCCGCTCCCTCGGAGCAGGGGGACAAGCGAGTAACCCCCGTGTGCCTGCGCTGAGCCCCAGGCGTCCGGTTTCAGACCTTTCCAGGGTGGGGGGACCAAGCTGCTGGGGCCGGAGGTGGTCGGTGCAGCCTCAGGCGGGGGTCCCACGCTGGCTTCTGGCACTCACCATAGGCCTGCCCCGCGTGGCAATGGGGTGGCCGGGGGCTTTGGAGCGTTAACCTTGGTGTAGCATCCCACTGGCGAGGGTGGGGACACTGAGTACTGTGAGCGATCGAAAATAAGTTACTTAGCACTTAAAGCTTCAAGGTTGTGCTAAATAAAGCAGAATTATTATTTTTTTTTAATAAGTTAGCATCTATTAACTTTTGAGCAACAATTTTTAATTTCTGGCTACCTTTTCTAGCAAAGGGTGCCTTGAAGCAGCAAAACTATGGGGAGCATGTGGCGCCTTTGGGAGAAGATGCTGTTGATGCCGATGAGTTTGGGGGCTGGGATGGCCTCGGCCTGGCTGATAGTCCCGTGTAGTGTTTTGTTTTCCCCCTGTTTTAGGGAGAGCTTTGTATGGGGCAGGACAAAGGTGCCATACTTTGCTGCTGTTGTGGGCTTTAAGCCCTATCTAGTGCTTCCCCATTTGCTTGGATTTAGTGGGGGGAAGACACCCCACCCTACCCCACCCCCAAGACCTTTGGCTTTGCCGGTGCAGGCTGGGGGCCCCCAGCGTGCCCATGCGTGTGGGGGTGCAGCCGGGGCTTGAGGCAATGCATTCCTGCCCCCCCAAAAAGCCATCCGACAGCAGAGCCGCCGAACAGCCCCCTCTTCATGCCGATTATTTTAATCACAAGCGCGTCTTGTCTCCGTGGCCGAATGTCTTTCATAGACGGCGGAAAGTGAAATTTGTGCAATGTCTGTAGGAGGCTGAAGAAAGGCCCTTTGTGCGCCCCCCGCGCGGGCGCTGGGCAGCCTCCAGCGGCACCCTCGGCCGCCCCGCGGCTCCCGGCCGCCGGCATCAATGCGCCGCTTGTCCAGAGACCGGGACCCACTCTTAAAGCAGGAGCCGGGCTCCCCCGGCTAGTCCCACCGGTGGCCCTGGCGGGGTGGGCACGGCTCCGGGGGGGCCCCCGGCTGCGACCCCAGGATGTTTCTGTACTGGAGGAAGCGGGGTGCCTACGAACTGGAGGCTTTGCCACCCGGGCTGGCCGGGCTGGAGTATGGGGCGGTGGAACGCTTCTCGTGGAGCTCCAGCCTGGACATCAGCGAGGAGCTGGGCGGTAGGTGCTGGGGGAGCGCGGGAGGCTGTGGGCACTCATGCTTGGCCAAAAAGCTCCAGCCATAGCAGTGAGGGTTGAGGGGCTGGCGGAAGCTCTGGCCACAGTAGGCGTGCACTGGGGAACGCAGTGGGGATGCTGCAGTGGGGATGCTGCAGGTGCAGCCGGGGAGTACCGCGTAAACCACCCCGTGCTGCCGGTACTACTCCTTCCTGACTCAGATGGATATCTGAAACAGCGAGCTGCTGCGGTGCGCTCCGGTGCAAGCACGGTCCGGTTTCAAACTTGTTTGCCGTCACCCGGAGAGCTGGGTGTGATAACACAGCCGGCAGCAGGAGGAGGAGGAGGAGCAGGAGCAGGTGAGCAGTTGGGGAGAGGAGCTGGTGGGGCAGGATCCCTCCTCCGGCCCCTGAAGCGTCTGGTGGGGAGCCGGACACCCTCCTGCCTCTGCTAGAAGCTGGGGCTCTCTCTGCGCGCTCCCACCCAGCACGCCGAAGGCCCTGGTGCACGCGTGACCTGCTGCCAGGGTCAGGTTTGGGAAGAGCCACGCAGCTCTGGCTGTGCCAGCGGCTGCGGCGTCGGGCTGGTCCCCGGCACCACTGGCCAGGGCCTCGAGTTTTCGGTGAGTTTGGAAAACTTTCCCTTGGGTGCGTGAAAGAATTTCTTATTTGCTTCCGTTATTATTCCAGATAGGTCAAGTGAAACGGCGGTGGCGGGGGGCCAGCCCAGCCCGGCGGGCGCTGTGGGGCGGCCGCGGGGACAGAGCCCTCATTGTGCTCCCGCCGCGGGGGCAGCCGGCAGCCCGGGTTCCCAGCCCGCTCCTGGGGGACGGCAAGCCGAGCCCTGCCCGCTGCTCCTGCGCCATCATCCAGCAGCGCCCGCCGCAGCCCCTGCGGCACGGGCAGCCCTGCCTGCGCCTGGGATTGCCTCCTGGCCGGCAGCTGGGGCAGCCAGCACCGGCCCCGCTTGACTCTCCCTCTCTGGGCAGAAGCAGCACCTTTTTCAGCGCTGCCCCAAAAGGCGTTTTTTCCCACAGAGTCTAACCCCAGCCTGGGCCGCGGTCCCACTCAGGCCAGCGTGGATGCTGTTTTTGTTGGCAGGAAGGATGCGGGATAGGGGAGTGGTGTGGCAGGGGAAGCCCCTGTGCCGGCTGCCCCGCTGCTGGGGCCAGTGCGGCCGTACTGTCCGGTGCAGCCGTGCCGCCTGGCCTCTCCACATCCCCTGCCCTGGCTCGGTGCCTGGCAGGGCAGCTTCCCATCCGAGTATCCCTGCCCTGCAGTGGGGCTGCCCTGCAGGACGGTGTTCGTGCTGCTCTTTTGCCGTGAGCCATCCGGAGTCTGTTATTTTTAAATGATTAGATGAGACACATAATAAAAGCCTTCAGAATAGGATTTGTTCCCAAGGCCGATTTAATTGTCAAAGCTTAACGTGGCTCTAAGCCCCTTTGGGGGCTGACAAGTGGCAGATTTAGCATTCCTGCTGCAGCCCTGGTCCGTGCTGGCCCTGCAGGAGCTGGGGCAGGTCTGTGACTTGGGGTGCCGGGCAGGAGGTGCCAGATCCTGACGCTGCGGGATGCACAGTGCCTTCCCTTAGCAGCGATGCAGCACTGGCTCTTGGGCATGGAGTTTCATCCCCTTAGATAGGCTGCAGGGCAGGCAGGAGCAGGCAGGCTCAGCCTCGGCTGGGCCTGAGTGCTTTGCCAAGCTCTTAAACCCAGGGTTTGCAGTGTGGGAGCCTTGGCACAGCCCCCTGTGAGGGCAGGCCTGGGAGCGGGGCTGGAGGGGGCTCACCATGGCACCCTGGCACTGACCCCCCCCTTCCCTCTCTCCCACAGCTGAACCGTGCCCACCAGAGGAGACAGTGCTGCGCTGCCAGAACCCCAACTGCACTGGCGAGAGGAGGGCGGCCAAGGTAGGTCTCGTGGGAGGTGGGCAACGCCAGGCAGCTGCCTTCTGCCGGTGCCCAGCATCAGTCTTGTGGGTGAGAAGGGGCAACCGGCAGCTCTGCCTGACCTGCTGCTCCCTGAAGCCCCCCTGGCATGGCCAGCAGCCCCCTGCCAGCCGTGTCCCCCCAGCCCGTACACGGGCATGCATTCCCTGGTGGTATCACAGTCCTGCCGGCATTTAATGGCATGGCGGCAGCTTGCCTATTTCTCCTAGCTGATGTGATTTGGGCTAATCCGCTCCAGCCTGTCTGTCCCCCCGCTCGTTAACGTGATGCCAGAGCGGATTTAGGGTCCCTTCTCTCCCACTGGCTGGTCAGGTGTGGGGCCAGGTGGGACCTGCACACCGGCTCTCAGTGAGTACCTGGGGTCCCCGCGCCGGACCGCGGGTGGTGTC
Organism: Anhinga rufa; assembly: GCA_013400875.1. Taxonomy (NCBI): domain Eukaryota; kingdom Metazoa; phylum Chordata; class Aves; order Suliformes; family Anhingidae; genus Anhinga; species Anhinga rufa. The sequence goes on along the minus strand of VZTV01084490.1, from coordinate 24,797 downwards.
TTTCTGGCGCAGCAGGCAGGACGGCAGCCTGGCCGTGTCAGGAGGTGTGCTGCTGTGCTTTGTTTGCACGGTTGGGGTGGCAGGGCCAGCATGGGTTGGGGCACATGTGGTGCTGGGATGTGGCCGCCTCGGGTACCGCTGGGACCGCCGGGAGGGACCTGCTAGGGCCACCCAGCTGCTGTCACCAGAGAACCTGACGGTGCCGGCAGGTAGCATGGGGCAGGAGGTCTTGGCCTGACTAGGGGCTCGTCCTGCCATGGTACGGAGCTGCGTCGTGTCCCCCCTCGCTCCATGGGGCAGCTGCTGAGGGTGAAGCTGCTGCGTGCTGGGAGCGTGGTGGGGCCAGGAGCTGTCCCTGGGGCGGGCGGAGGGGTTTGAGCATCCTGCCTGGCCCCTCCTGTGGGGATGAGCCTGGGGCTGAGCCACAGGCACAGGGTGGATAGGGAGCCCCGTGCCCCAGTGGGGCGGCTGCTGAGGGTCCCGGAGGGTCCCCAGCAAGTGAGCACCAGCTGCGGTCACTGCCTGGAGCCCAAGGCTTTGCTCCACATCCCACAGGTGCCACAATGGCCGTGATGGTGTTCGGCTGGGGCATGCAGTGGGAGAGGAGGGCGGCTGGAGCCAGGGGCATGGGGTGTCCTGGGCTGGCGGTAAGGCCGGCATATCTCTGGGGCTGTGGCTGCCTCATGGCAGGACACCGGCGAGTGCTGCAGCGCTGGGTGCCACGGGCAGGCTGGCGGCCCCTCGGGGAGCACGCGGGTGGTGGGAGCACGTCAGCTCTGACCTCAGCAGCGCCGGGAGGAAGGAGGGCAGGAAGTGGGGGCGGCTGGAGCTGCACAGGCGCTTCCTCCCCACAGCAGTACGGCGTACTGCAGGCAAGCCCAGGCAGGGCGCTCTCCTCCCTGGCAGCCCTTCACACCCTTCCACATGCAGGGCGGCAATGGGGGTCCCGTACAGGGGTGGGGACGTGCCAGCAGTGCAACGGGGCTCACTGGCGGTGGCTGGCAGCACCGCAGTCCCTGGGAGCAGGACCAGCCGGAGCCCTCAGCGAGGCGGGTGCTGGCTGGGGGTCACAGGCCGTGCACTGCACTGGGGGCCTTGCCGGGGGTTTAAAAATAACATGCTGTGAATGCCTAGCAGGGCTGGGGCCAGGGCTGCGGCCGGTACACAATCGGAGGAAACGCGCCGGCTTCGAGCATTGTTTTGCCACAGACGCTTGTTTCCTCTGTCCTGCCGCAGAGATGCCGCTCTCGCCAGCACAAAGGGGCTGCAGCACGGGAGTGCAGCCTCCCCAGCACCCGGCGAGGTGCGGGTGGCACGGGCACAGGTGGCTGTCCCCCGGCTCCCCCTCCCCGTGCCCGGGCATGTGCAGCCTTCCTGGGACCCCTGCTCAGTGTGGCAGAGCAGGGAGGGGGCTCTGCAGTGCAGAACCTCCTGCCTCATGTCTGTATCCTGCTCCCACTGCTTTCCCTGCACCCGCTCTGGCCTCAATGTTGCCTGCGAGCAGTGTGCCGGCAGCAGCCGGGAATGGGAAGAGCACCCTGCTGCTCGTGGTGCTGCCTGTCCCTCCTGCTGGCATGCCATGGCCAGCAGCCCCCAGGCAGCCCGTGCCCGGCTGATGCAGGTGCCTGCAGGTATGCCACCATGTGGAGTGCCGGCAGCTGAACGGCAGCGGCCCCCTCAGCCTGTGTGAGCTCTGCGACAGCCACCTCCATGGCGCCATGCACTTTGACGGCCACATTCGCTTCAACCTGCCCCTGCAAGGTGAGCTGGGCTGGATTTGGCCAGCACCACTGCTCCCAGTGGCTCTGCAGCAGCGGGACACGCTCAGGTCCGGCATGGTGCAGCAATGTAAATGGGATGCGCTTGGGGCTGGTGCAGCACGGGGGTGGGAGAGGGATGCAGCTGGAGCTGGCACGGGGCTGGGCGTCCTGGCACAGCCCAGCTCAATGCCTGTTTGCAGGCTCCATCCTGGCCCGCAACATGTCGACGCGCTCATGCCCCCCACGCACCAGCCCTGTCTCTGATGTGGAGGAGGAGGAGGGACCGGTGGATAGCAGAGGGTGAGCCCCCAGCCCTGCATGTCCCCTGCATGTCCCCAGCCCGTGGCGTCCTCACCGCCCTGCCCACCCTGTGTGCCCACAGGGAGTGGAGGAGCTCGGCGCTGAAGCTGCCCAAGAAGAAGGCTCGGCGCAGGCACACAGACGTAAGGCACTGGCGCCTCTCCCCGGGGTGCTCTGCGGGGCAGCAGCATGGCCCCAGTGGGTGGGAAGGACCCCTGGCAAGCTGCTGCCATCTCCCCCCAGGACCCCAGCAAGGAGTGCTTCACCCTGAAGTTCGACCTCAGCGTTGACATCGAGGCGGAGATTGTGCCAGCCCCAAAGAAAAAGTCCCTGGGGTGAGTCTGCCAGGAACAGATGCAGGGATGGATGCGGGGACGAATGCGGAGACAGACATGGGGCTCATGTCCCTGTAGGGAAGTGCTGCTGCCAGTCTTCGAGAGGAAGGCGATTGAGCCAAGCAAGGTGGACATCTACCTGGACCAGTCCCACACGCCACTCTCCCTCCAGTTCGAGGCATACCGCTTTGGGGGGCACTATCTGCGGGTGAAAGGTGCGGTGGGAGCTTGGCAGGAGGCTCGGCTGCCCCGGGGCTCCCAGGGGACTCTGACCACCTGATGATCCCTCCCGCAGCTAAGCCCGGGGATGAGCTGAAGGTGGAGCAGGCAGTGCAGGATGCCAGGTCGGCCAGCCTGCCCATCCTGCACCCTGTCAGCACTGCCGTGCTCCTCGGGCCGGTGCCAGAGCCAGTGCCAGGACACCGGGAGGGCACTGACAGCCTGGTGAGTGCTGGTGCCAGCCCCAGGAGGAGGAATTGGGGAGGGGGTGGTGGTGTGCTAGACCTTCCTTGCTGGGAAGCTGGGGACAGGGGGCAGCGGCATGGCATCTCCTGGATGGCCTTGTGTGGTGTAGGCTGAAGACCCCCTGGAGCTCCCCGGAGCCAGTTTGGCTCCTGGCTGTGCTGTGGTGGCCGTGCACGGGCAGCACCCTGTGCCAGGTGTGGCAGCTCAGCCAGTGGCACCAGCCCTGTGGCCGTGCCACATCCAGGCTGCCACCAGAGCAAAGGCAAACAGCAGCCCCGGGGGCCCCGGCGGTGGCAGCCGCTCGGTGCTGTCCTGGCCCCGGGACTCACCCTGACTGCCGTCCCTCCTCTCACCGCAGCGCCTGGCAGCTGCTGAACACAGCTCGGTCCTGCCCCATGGACCCTGGCACCAGATAAGGCCTGGGGCCGGGCTGGCTGCCACTCCCCACGGGAGCAGGCTGCCGCGCTCGTGGGGAGCGGCTCCGGGGGTGCCGGCGGGGGGGATGCGGTGCTCGGCCCTGTGCCGGCAGCCCCTGAAGGTGGCAAGCTGGCTGTGTGGCCAGGGCTAGTGGCTGCCCGCGTCCAGCACTACGATGCCTGGCTGCAGGACCAGCACGGCCCCAGCAGGGCGGGGGTGGTGGGGCCAGCGGGCACCCAACCGCCCCCACGGGGGGCTCGGCCCCGACCACCTTCCTGGGGACAGGCGGGAGCCGAGCTGCGCCAGGGCAACGGGGCTGGCCCAGGCGCCTGGGGACGCAGCGGCGTGGTGAGTAACGGGGAAGGTGCCCACAGTGGGTCTCCCTGCCTGGAGCCGGGGACATGGCAGGGTGCGGGGCCGTACCGGCGGCGGTGGTGGCAGCGTGCCACGTCCCATGGCTCGGTGGCAGGCGGGGAGCCCTGGCCCTGCTGCCCTTTGTGCTGGTGCGAGGAGATGGCAGCGGCCGCGTCCCAGCACAGCCCAGGGATACGTGGGGAGGCAGCCAGTGCAGCGGTGCCCGGGCCGGTGGGAGCCACTTGGCCGTGACCCAGCCCTCGCGGCCAGCCGGGAGGCCTTTGATCTCTGCCGGTGAATTGTTCGGCTCTGGTTAGTTTTTCTGGTGAGGAGGGAAATTAGGTTTTCGGTGCTGGCCCCACCTCCTTTTGTTTCGGAGGAGCCCGGCCACTGCCTGCCTGGCTCCGGCTCCGCCGTCCGAGCTGGGAGCACGGCTGGGCGGGGGCTTGGCCAGGGTGCTGCGCCCCGCGGGATGTCCTGAGCCCCCACGCTGCCGGGGCTGCTTGCCCACAACTGGCCGGGCTTGGCCAGGCAGCACCCGGGGCCCTGCGCCCCCGGGATGCAGGTAGGCAGGTCAGTGCGGGCAGGGGAGCGTGGCCGGTGACTCTGCTGCCCAGGGGTCCCATTTGGGTGTCTGTCTGTCCCATGGGTACTCGAGGTCAGCCCTGCCGTAGCATCATGCTGCGCTGTGCCGCTGTCCTAATCCCGGTGGCATGGGCGCATGGTGCTGGGCGCTGACCGGGGGGGTGCTGGCTGTCCCCGCCGCAGGCTCCGGGCCGGCGGAGGAAGAACATGACGGAGTTCCTGGGGGACGCCAGCATCCCCAGCCCTGAGCCAGCCCCCCATGGCGGCAGCTCCCCGTCCGCCAATGGCACCGACACCTGGAAGAACCGCGCCGCTAGCCGCTTCAGCGGCTTCTTTGGCTCTGGCACTGGCACCGGCTCCTTTGGGCGGGTAGGTGGGACGCGGGCAAGAGGAGGGGGTGTGGGAGCTGCCCGCAGTGATGCGGGGGAGCTGGGATGGGTCTCTCTGGGGCTCGAGGCCCCCCAGCTCTGTGGCTAGGGCAAGGGGGTCTGTGGCATGTTTCTGCCAGCCCCTTGCCCAGCCGCTCTGCCCCCCGCTTTCGGCCAGGAGACTGAGAAGCTGGAGCAGCTGGCAAGCAGGCTGCATGCCTACGGCACCTTTGGGCTGCCCAAGCTGCCGCCCCAGCTCCGCTTCGACCGCGACTCCTGGGAGGAGGACGGGGACGAGGCCGGGCTGGCGTTGGAGGACAGCTGGCAGCAGATCATCCGGGGGGCGGAGGTAGGGCCAGGGGGGCTGGGGGGTCAGGGTGGCTCTGCCTAGCCACCAGCGCGGTGCTGACACTCAGCCCGGCAGGCCCTGTCGCGCCGGCAGTGCCACCAGCAGGAAGCCATCTGGGAGCTGCTGCACACCGAGGCCACCTACATCCGCAAGCTCAAAGTCATCACAGACGTGAGTGCCGGCAGCAGCCGTGCTATGCCATGGCGGGGGGCCGGGGGCCACGGCTGCACCCCACCGGCTACCCGCTCTGTCCCTGCAGCTATTCCTCTGCTGCCTGCTGAACCTGCAGGAGTCAGGGCTGCTCTGCGAGGTGAGTGGTGGGGGGCTGCAGGTGCTGGGGACCCCCGGGTAGGGGATGGGACCCAGTCTGGCCACGCTGGCAGGGTGAGGGTGCCTGCCGCGGCCCCCAGCAGCTGCCTGCCTCACCCTCACAGGTAGATGCCGAGCGGCTCTTCAGCAACATCGGGGAGATCATCCGGCTGCACCGTGAGCTGTGGCGTGGTGTCATGGCCCCGGTGCTGGCCAAGGCACGCCGGACCGGGTCGCTGCTTGACCCCATCGACTTCCTCGATGGCTTCAAGATGGTGAGTGGGCACCCCGTGCCACAGCGGGGGGCCACGCTGCACTGTGCCCTGCCATGATGCCCCTGCGCTCCCCCAGTTTGGCTCCCTCTTCAAGCCCTACGTGCGGTACTGCATGGAGGAGGAGGGCTGCATGGAGTACATGCGGGCGCTGCTGCGGGACAGCGAGCTCTTCCGTGCCTACGTGACGGTAAGGGGAGTGGGTGGGAGCCAGGGCCAGTGCCGGGGCTGGTCCCAGGGCTGACACCTGCGTGCTGCAGTGGGCTGAGAAGCACGAGCAGTGCAGCCGCCTGAAGCTGAGCGACATGCTGGTGAAGCCCCACCAGCGCCTCACCAAGTACCCGCTGCTCCTCAAGTCCGTGCTGAAGAAGACGGACGACCCGCGTGCCCGCGATGCCATCACTTCCATGGTAAGGGGCTGGGAGCATGGGGCAGCAGGGCGTGGTGTGGGGTCATCCCCCCCAGCCCCCTCACACCCACTGCCCCGCAGATTGGTTCTGTGGAGCACTTCATCAACCACATCAACTCGCGGATGCGCCAGCGGCAGGAGCAGCAGCGCCTGGCTGCCATCCTTGACCGCATCGACACCTATGAGGTGGTGGAGGGCAGCACGGACGAGGTGGACAAGGTAGGATGGGCTTGGCAAAGCTGCCATGCCATGCCACCCTGTGTCTTGCCATGCCATGCTATTCACTGCCACCCCATGCCATGCTACTTCATGCCATGTCATACCACGCAATGCCATGCTGTGCTATGCCAACCTATGTCATTTCGTGCCAAGCCAACCCATGCCATGTCATGCCACCCAATACCATGCCATGCCAAGCCATCCCATGCCATGTTACCCTATGCCACCACGTGCCATGCCACCACATGCCATGCCCAGCACTGATGCCGGGGGCTCCCGGCAGCTGCTGAAGGAATTCCTGCGGCTGGACCTGACGGCTCCCATCCCTGGCACGTCCCCGGAGGACACCCGGCAGCTCCTCCTTGAGGGCAGCCTGCGGATGCGGGAAGGTAAAGACAGCAAGGTGAGGACCGCAGGGGATGGAAAACCTCGGCTCCTGCCCTCCCACCTGCCGAGCTAGCCGGTGCCCATGGCCCCGCTCTCGCCCCCAGATGGATGTCTACTGCTTCCTCTTCACTGACCTCTTCCTCATCACCAAGCCTCTCAAGAAGGCTGAGCGCACCAAGGTGGTCCGGCAGCCCTTGCTGGTGGACAAGGTCATCTGCCGGGAGCTCAGGGACCCGGGTGAGCGGCGCCGGGGTGATGGGGGCCACGGGGGGGTCCCCGGACACTGCTGACAGCCCCTGCCCACAGGCTCCTTCCTCCTTATCTACCTGAACGAGCTGGGGAGCGCCGTGGCCGCTTACACCTTCCAGGCCAGCGGGCAGTTGCTGTGCCGCAGCTGGGTCGAGGCAGTGCGCAATGCCCAGGTGAGGGGCGTGGAGGGAAGGCAGGGGTCCCACGAGGACCCTGTGCCTCTCTGATGCCTCCCCCTCCCCAGAACCTGCTGCAGCAGCTGCGGCAGCGCTGGCGCCTGGAGGAGGAGGAGGAGGATGGCGAGAGTGGTGCCTCAGCTGCCAGTTCACCCACTGTCCTGCGCCACGGCAGCACCAGCCCGGACTCGCAGCGGTGGTAGGGAGCGGGAGGGGGGCCCCACGACCCCCAGCCCAGCACAGCCCCCTCCTCACCCTGCTGCCCCCGCAGCCCCTCCGACGGCTCCACTGAGACCCTCGCCGTGGTGGCAGCAGACGGCGGCGACGAGCTCTCCTCCCCGGACTGGGATGCGGGGCCCTTTGGCTCGACCTCGGATGGCTCATCCATCGGCACCGGCACCTCCACCGACACCCCCACCTCTGCCGAGACCCCCACCCGGGAGCTGTCCACGGGTGCCCTACCTGTACCCCTGCCCCATGGCATGGCCACCCCGGCCGGTGGCTGCCGCTCGTCCTCCATTGACAGCGCCTACGGCACGCTCTCGCCTGCCTCGCTGCGGGACTTCGGCCAGCAGCCGGAGGGGGTGGCTGAGGAGAGGCGGGAGCCCCCACCCGCTCCGCGGCCCCCCTCACCCCGGCTGCGCCGCCGGGTGCCCGTGCAGCTCCTGCCCTGCCCGGCCAGGGTGCTTAAGTCCAAGTCGGAGGCGAGCCTGCCTCAGCTCCTGCCCCTCAGCCCCCTGGCCCCCCTCAGCCAGAGCCGCAGCCTCTCTGACCTCTGTGGTGGCCCTCCCCGGACTAGCCAAGCCACTGGCCCCCCCGCTGCCCCTGGCAGCAGCGGCAGCTCCACCTCCGAGCTGGAGGAGCTGGTGGAGAGTCCGGCATCCCTCGCAGGGGAGCTCAGTCGCGACCCCCCACCCGCTGCCCGCCGCACCCTCTCAGACCCGCAGTCAGCACAGCACCGCAAGCTGACGCTAGCACAGCTCTACCGGATCCGGACCACGCTGCTGCTCAACTCCACGCTGACTGCCTCGTAAGCACACTCCTGCCCACGTGCTCCTGGAGGATGCTCCGGCTCTCCCGATGCTTGCTGGGTGCCGGGTCCCGGCGCTGAGGGCATCTCTTCCCGCTCTGTGCCTTGCAGGGAGGTCTGAGAGCTGCTGGGGCGGCAAGGATGGATGCGTGGCCACACCAAGGAGCTGCTCCCGCTTCTAACTGTAGCGTAACGCCAGGGCTGGGCAGAGCGGGCGCTGGGATGCCGCGCCGGTGGGGACATGGATGGGGATGCAGACCAGTCCCCTTGGCAAGGACGTGCCTGGGCATGGAGGCACAGGGCTGCCCACTTCTCCCCAGAGCGGGGATGGACACAGCACGTGGCTCAGGCTGAACCCTTGTCCACAGAGATGAGGGTTGTCGGTCAGGGCCCAGCTGCCCCACAGTGTGTCGGGTAGGGGGCCCCGGGGACGCAGGGGGCTGCGGAGCGCTGTGGGGTGGCTCTGGAGGGTGAGGAAGGGATGATGTCGGCGGCGGTGAGTGAGGAAGGTGTTGAGAGGGATGCGGCGCTGGCAGCATGGTGCTGCAGGTGGTGTGGGGAGGAGGCTGGGGCTGGTGGGAGGAGGGCACGGTGCTGGGCTGGGGGCCCAGGCTCTGGCCGGGGCAGAGTTTGCCCTGTAGGGTGAGATAGAAGGCAGCGCCCGAGGCCGGAGCGTGGGAGCCGCGGGGGGACGTGGCAGCGGCCGGAGTGCCGGCTGCTGTCCCGTGCTGGGCTGTGCTCCACGTCCCGGCCGAGCAATAAACCCAGCTGGTGCACGCTCGTGTCTGCCTCACCTTTCCTTCAGCTGCGGCAGCACCCTACGTCTGAGCAGCACCGACACGGGCAAGCATGGCTGAGGGAGCTCCACTGGGGCAGGAACCGCGGTGAGGCTGGGGGTGGCTCCAGCCTCGAGTCCCGGGGCTCGGGTGGGGATGGAGCCCTTGGGAGGGGCATCAGCCCTGCTCCCTGTACCCCCCGTGTCCCCCCAGCCACAGTGGGTCCATGCCAGCGGGAAAGGGAGGGTGGTGGCCGGGCAGCCTGCCCTGCAGGTCCCTCCCACCATCCCCAGGGCTCCTGTCATTTGTTTTTTCACCCCCTGGACTCATTGCCAAAAAAAGCATTTCCTCCTGCCTCAGTTGGGTGTAAAAGCCTGTGTGGGGAGGGCTGGCACTCAGTAATCCCACATCACATCCTGCCAGCGGCGGCGGTCATGGGGTGCCGGGGCACCCTGCCTGGGCTCTGAGCTGCCCCGACACCCCACTGTGCCCACCGCCCTGGTCCCCTCGCTGCCCCGGCATGACCCAGCCGCATCGGCCGCAAGGATGAAGCGCTGCTGCCTGGGGGTGGCTTGGGTGAGTGCAGTGGCACCGGGGTCCCGTGGCCCCCTGGCACCAACTGTGGGGTGCCCGGGGGCCATGGCCACAGGGGGTGTGGAGGAGGGGAGGGGTGGGCTAAGCCTACTGCCAAGCGTGTCAAAAATGCTTGCCTGCCCCCCGCCACTGGCTTGAACGCCTGGGACTGGGGTCTGCGACGCCGAAGCATCTGCAGCGTGGCACAGCCACGAAGACTGCCGGCACGGCCATGGGAACTGTGGGCTCAGACACGGGGCTGCAGGCAGGTCACTGCCATGGCGGCTGGCTGTGCGGGTCGGGGCTGCTGGCAGCAGCAGCCGCCGGGGACCATCCCGGGGGTGGGCAGGTGGCTGCCCTGGCACACGGGCGCTGGGAGCAGAGGCTTCACCTGGGCCGCGTTACGGGTAGGGGTGGCGCTTGCGCGGCACGGGAAGCGGTGGCTCTCCCCACCGCACAGCGGGGCGGTGGGGTGGCACCTGTGCCGGCGGCAACCCTGCCCGCAGGGCACCTGCTGCCTGTGCCGGGGAAGGGGGCAGCCACCCGCTTGCAGGGTGCGCAGGCAGGGCCCCACCACGGGAAGGCTGTGCCTCAGCGGTGACTCAGATGTGCTGCTGGCAGCCGGGGCTAAGGCGGACACTCCGATCTGCCGGCAGCGCTCTGCAAGCGGGGCGGCCCGTGCGCAGTTTCCAGTCTGCTGGCGGCGGCGGATTTAATAGAAAATGATTCAGCTGCTGTAATCGGGGCCATCGCAGCTGGGAAATCCAGCCACCAGCGAGGAATCCCCTGGCTCCCTGCCCACGCTGCCGGTGCTGAGGCCCTCCCTGGTCCCCTGTCCTTCCCGGGGCGGGGGCTGGTGGCATGGGCACCCCCTCCCTGCCCCCGCTGGGGCCGTCCAGGGAGTGGGGCTCTCCTGGGTGCAGCACCCAGCACCCTGAGGCGGGGGAACGGTGACCTAGTTTGGGATGCACGTATGAGGTGCGATAGCATCGGGGAGAGTGTGAGCTGAGCACGGCTTCCTCTCGGAGAGGAAATTGTCTCCTCTGCAAGGGAGATAAACCCCAGGAAAGTCAACGCTAGTAGTGCTAACCCTCCTGCGCCTGGCTGCTGGAGCCTCCCTGGGCTGGCCATGCCGTGGGCAGGAGCACCAGCACCGCCGGTAGCCTGTGTGCCTGACCCCTTGTCCCTGTTCTCGGGGACATGGTGGGGGCAGGCAGTCAAGCGTCCCGGCCCCCCTTCCTGGCCAGCCTGGCAGCACCGTTTACAGAACACATGAGGGGCACCCGACAGCAGCCTCTGGGTGCAGGGTGTGGGCACGGGGGCCCCTGCGGTGTGCGTGCCTTATGGTGCCAGCAGGAAGCCACTTGCTCGGGTACGCTGGGGAAAGCATTGTGCAGGGGCTGCTGTGGGGCATTCCCAGCCCCAGGGCGACACACCCGTGCAGCTCCAGCCATCCCGCCTGGCGCAGGCACTGGTGTCCACACGGCACCGAGCTGGACTCGGCTCTGGCTCGGACAGCCTAGCACGTGTGGCCGGAAAGGTGGGGAGCACAGTGCGAGGGCTGCTCCCCACAGGTGCATGGCTCCTGGGGCGCACCAGCTGCCTGCATCCCTGCCCTCTCCCTGCCTGCAGGTGATCCTGGCAGCACTGTGGCTGGCAGTGAGTGAATTGCAGCCCCTAGGGTGCCAGGACTGCGCCATGCCAGGACTGCCTACCCACCTTCAGAGGCACGCCACTAGCCCCCCCTGCCCCGCTGGCATGAACTGGATCCAGGGAGTTCACCGGTGCTGCGCTCAGTGTCCCGCAGGTGAGAGCCACCCAGGTGGTGCAGCACAGCACAGCACAGCACGGCACATCGGGCACATCGCCCTGGGTGGCCATGCTCCCTGTCCCCCCACTGTCCCCGCAGGGATGTTTCTGCGCAAGCCCTGCTCGAGCCACGGCAACGACAGCGTCTGTGCTGCCTGTCCCGTCGGCACCTTCCGCACCCAGCCCAACACCTTCTCCGAGTGCCAGGCTTGCTATGAGTGTGACCACCAAGGTAGGCTGGCGGCATGCTGCGCCGTGCCACGCCGTGCTGCGTGGTGCCGTGCTGTGGCATGCAGCGCCGTGCTGTGCTGCTCACCGTCCATCTCCTGCAGCTTTCCAGAGTGTGCTGAACAACTGCTCGGCCACCAGCAATGTTGCCTGTGGCTGCGAGCCCGGCCGCTTCCGTGACTGCCTTGACAAGCACTGCAGCGACTTCTCCTGCCGGCAGTGCCAGCCCTGCACTGGGCGGCTCATCCAGCGGCCCTGTGAGTGCTGCCGGCCGGCCTGTGGCGTGCCCCCCCACCGGCTGTGTCGCCCTGCCTGACACCTGCATTCTCCCTAGGCTCGGAGGCGCAGGACGCTCTCTGTGGGAGCTGCAAGCCTGACTTCTACGCCGAGGGCAATGAGTGCCGGCCGTGCCACATGTAAGCACTGACCCTCCCTGTGCCCCGTCCGGGGACACGTGCGGGGCCTGTGGCATGGTGCAGCATGGCTGCCCGTGGCTCCCCTCTGCTTGCAGGAGCGCCCCGGAGACATGTGGCAAGGAGTGCCAGCGGGTGTGCGGCAGCGGTGGCCAAGGTGTGGAGGTGGCGGGGCCGGGGGCGGTGGCGCGGGGTATGCCATGCCGGCTGGCTGACAGGGGTGCTCCCACTCCTCCTTGCAGGCTCGGGGCTGGAGTACATCCTGCTGGCGCTCACCGGGCCCCTCTTCCTGGGCACCCTTGCCATCTACCACAAGAGGAAGTGGCTCTGGCATAACGCCCGGGCAGGTGGCCCCTTCCCCCCAGCACAGGTGGCCACCCCCACGGCAGGGGCTGTGGCCACGCCGTGGTGCCAGGTCAGTGCTCAGGGGTGGGACAGTCTGTGCCAGACCCAGCCGTGCTCCTCCCAGGTGACGGAGCATGCCACCGGCACGGCAAGGTGGAAGCCCGAGCACCAGGCCTTACTGCGGGAGCAGCCCAGCGGCATGGCACAGCCGGGTGGTGAGGCGGAGCCCTCCGCTGCTCCGGAGCCCCGCAGCACCCTGCTGCAGGGCAGCCAGCTCTATGCTGTCATCAACGCGGTGCCGGTGCGGCGTTGGAAGGAGTTCATGCGGGTGCTGGAGCTGCGAGAGGCAGAGATCGAGTTGGTGGAGCTGGAGGTGGCCCACATCCGCGACCAGCAGTACGAGATGCTGAAGCGCTGGTGCCAGCAGACCAGTGGCACGCTCGACCGCGTCTTTACCGCCCTGGAACGCATGGAGCTGGCCGGCTGCGCTGAGGCGCTGCACCGGAGCCTGCTGGCGGGCCCCTGACCCCCCCGGCGCCACCACCCATGCCTCGGCCGAGCTGTACCCCTAAGTATTGTTACTTATGCCGTGTAGACATTTTATGTCAGTTTTATGTCCCTTCCCGCCCACCCAC
>VZTV01084483.1:26213-58010 GCA_013400875.1 Anhinga rufa | reverse complement strand
AACAAAAAAAAACCCAAACCCACTGGTTATGGCAGGTGCTAGATTTGCCAAAGTTTTCTTCAGTGGTTGTGCAGGTCAAAACCAGGGAAATCTCAAAAGAGATGTCGGTGTGTCGCGTTGCCGTAGGAAATAAGCAATCTGAACTGGATGCTTGTACTCTGCCTGATTCAAGTCAAGGTCTTGAACTTGGGCCTCCTGCCTTTCACCCGAGTGTCCTAAGCATCCTGAGCATCAGCCTGCTGCGTTATTCAGGGGTGGGCTTTGTTCTTCTGTTGTCTGAAATGCAAAGGGGAAAGGAAATGGAAGCAGTTCCACAAATACTGGCGCAGGGCCTTGAGCCCAGCTCTGCTGGCTTCCAGTTTGCTGAAAAAATGCTAGAGGATTCTTTCTCCCTTCTCCACCTCGTGTGATCTGTGGTGCAGAGAGCAAGATGGAGATGCTGGCCCAGCCTCGTGTGCATCCCAGTTCTCCTGAACATGGGACGGTTGTACTTTCCAAGTTGGGCAGAGTGTGCATGATACTTTTATTATTTTCCTGTAGACCCGTAATACCGACCTCCTGAATGAGTGCCCAAGCCAGCGAGCTGTTTGTTCTGGGACGTGGCCGGCAGGCTCAGCTTTTCTCTCTCGCGTATGTTTTTCTGCTCGGTTCTACTCTCGAGTAGGTGTTGGCCGATACGCAGCGCTGGAGCTGCGGCACCCAGGTAGGTCGGCATTGTGCTGCCTTTAGAGCTGATCGGAGCCGTCCCTTCGCTGAAGCTGCCGTTTGCACGCTGGCTTACTGCGAGCCAGTGGTCCGCAGCTCTTTGCTTCACAAACCACGGCTGCTTATAGCAGCATCAACAGCTGAAACCACCAGCTCCTACCTACTTACAGGGTTTGCGTTCTCATCGCTTCAAAATGGTCAAACCATGTGCTCTTTGGGAAAGCCTGGTGTCTAAGTACCCTGCTTCCAGAACTAAAAGGGCCAAGTTCTACTTTTCTGAAACAAAACTTGCTTCAAGGAAATCCTGATGCATCTTTTTAAAGAGCTTTAGCTCAGCATTTAAGGTTAAATACTCATGAGATACATTTTGAACTCTAAAATGCAGGTGCACGGCAGAAAGAGAAACGGCATGAGCTTCAGGACTGAATTCTGTCAGGGAAGGGGAAAGGAAGTGATTTAAAAACAAGCAAACAAATACCCTCCGTACCCTAAGTACCAGTTAGGTTCTGAATAAAAGTTCACCATCTGCTTCTAAGTCTGGCTCCTAACAGGCCAAGCAGTACGTTAACAGAAGTGACTTATCCCACCGGGCTTGGACAGCTGAAGAGAACTGGGAGCCCACCGCCGTGCCTCGCGGCGCCTACGGAGGGGCCGGCCAGGGCTGCGTTACCCAGCAGGGATCACCTCCCCGGTCTGCGGCGGCCTGCGGGAACCAGACACGCGGCTCTTAGCAGCGAGCTTGTCCCTGGCTCCGGCCGGCTGGTTCTGCCCCTTCTTCTTTTTTGTACAACTGTCTGGCTTAGCTCCACACTGCCTGAGGTGTGCTGGAGAAGGATCCCTAGAGGAAGCACTTTGGTTCACGTTTGCCTTGGGGCCTTAGAGGGAAGTTTTGGGGCTACGTTTCAGGGTGGTCTTTATGCAGCCTATTAAAATGAGGAAAGAAAATTAACGTATCTGTGCAGGAGGAACAGAGAGGTCCAAGGCAGGAGCCTCTTCTAATTCGCTTTTGCCCTTCCTGAGGTTTCTACGTCTCCTCGAGAAGCCCTGTACATCTTTCTTCTGTCTAGGAAGAGAGCAGCGTTGGGTGCCGAGAGAGCAAAGCTGGACCTGCCCCCAGCTGAGGGTGTCACGATGCTCTGTGCCTCCGTGGCGTTTCCAGTGTATTACAGCCAGGTCTGGCACCTCCTGGCTTGGATCATCTCCTCAAACGCAATTTTCTTCAAAGCATGAGGAAAAGTCTGCTTCCCACCTATGTACGTTTTGGAGGGGGGGGGAAGGAAAGGTGATCTAGGCTTTAACAGGCTTGGAATGAAAGGCAGAACGTGCTTCAGGCTGTTTATCAGCCCTCTCAGTGTTCCCAAGGTTTGCCTCTCGCGCTCGCCGCCCCTGCCGCGCGATGCCCTTACCTGCACGCCGGGGCGGCAACAGCAGCGGTCCTGCGTTCCCTTTTAGTGCAGCATCAGAACTGAGAGAGGATTCAGCGTGTCCTACGGGGCACATCTCGAGTCTTTTCCATACAGAAGCTTTTTTATTTTTTTGCTCATACATGTTTCTGATGATGTGGACGACTTATTTTTAAGCTGGGAAAGTCTGTAGCAATGTTTTGAATTCCTAAATGGCTGACTGACTAGGGTAATCCGTCTGAGCGGCAGTGGAAGCAGTTTACGGCCTTAGATGGAGATTTTTATTTACTTACGCATACTTTTAAAGTCAAAACTTTTGCAGTTTGTCACCCAACACAAGGGCTCTTCGCCTTTCATCTCCCGTGTATTGGGCCAGGAAGGGCGTATTTTCTCCACTAATGATACAGATGCAAAAGATACAGATCTTTTGCAGCCCAGCTTCCCAGCAGTTAATGAACATGTTGGGACAGTAGATCACCTTGCTAGAGACGCACAAATTGCAGCAAACAGCAGGAATAATGGCTCATAAATCACTTTGCTATGCTCTGAAGCTGAAAATCTGCACAAACATCGGAAGGTTTCAGTCTGAGTGACACATCTTGAGGGCTCCTGCTGCCAGGCCTGAAATACCTTCGCTGTTCCTACAATTTTATCCTGTAGTTTCCAAAGTCAGTGTTTGTTTCCAGCCCAAGGGCAAGTCTGCTTTAGTCTTACTCATGCCAGATGAAAATTATTACAGAACTTAAATGGAGCGTATTGCTTAGCTGATTACATTCATGAAGTTTAAACCAAACGAAGTCCTCAGCTGATCATACTGCCCAACAATTGTACTGCCTAGAAGAAAGGATTTCATCCACGTGCAGCTGGGGGAAAAAACCCCCAAACATTTAAACTGCAACCTCTAAGTGAGAAGGAGACTGATGGTTTCAAGAGCAGCTGAGATCTGTTAGCATGAAACTGCTGCAGAAGGGAAGCCTCTTCTCCAGGGCAGAGGCACGCAGCCCTGCACTCTTGGGCTTCCCAGGGGAACTGGTTCAACTTCCGAAGCCGGTGGAAAGCCGATAGGTTTCCCCTGGGTTAACGTGTTTGTTCGCTCGCAAGGAAAACCCTGGAAGGAGCAGCAGGAGTGTTTGGTGGGAGGCAGGCTGGAGGGGGGGTGCTCTGCCCCCTGTCCTCGGGGGGAAGTGGGGGGCTGCCCTGTGGAGGAGTGACTTACTGGGGAGGGAGGGGAGTCACTGGGACTCCATTTCCCTCCCTCGCTGATACCACTCGATAGGACACTCTTGCTTTTTGTTTCAGGATGCAAAACCCCCGTTTCACTGCTGCCGTTAGCAGGATGTAACGTAGCTGTGGCTTCTGTCCCTCCAGCCCTGGCTTAAAACGGGTTTGGGACATTTTCCTAGGAAGTCCAAAAGCCACACCAAGAGAGCTGGGTACTGGTGGCTTGCAAGTGAGCTTGGGTTCAGGGGCAGTAACTGCAGTAATAAAATATGTGTTTATAATTAGCCAGCAGTGAAAAGGGGAAGTTCACTGCAATAAATGTGAATTGGAAACGAGGAAATGTGGGCAAATACTGAGCGAAACAAAGGTCCTAAAGAAAAAAAAAAAAGGAATAAAGGGCAAGGAGGAGCGTTCAATTAAATCCAGATCAGAAGGAACCTGTTGTTTGCCCAGGATTAGCTGAGAGTGCAGTTTGTCCGCGGTAACACGGTGAGCAGCAGCACGCGGCGAGCGTGCAGCATCCCTAGGTGAGATGCCCCCGCTGCAGGAGAGCAGGTACGCAGCTGCTGCTCTTGCTGGGTATCTTTGAATCACCAGGAGCAGATAATTTGCACTCGGGAGTTTTCAATTAACCATACAGAGAGGTCTCTGAACTGCTAATATAGCAGGGGTTTATATTAATAAGTCTTGTTGCTCTGGGGGACTGGGAAACAGCCATGGAAATGGGATGACCTAATTCCAGTCCCATTGGCTTGCTTTCAGTGCCAGGGAGGCTTGATGTGGGACAAGAGCTAAAAAAGAAGCAAGAAAATAGCATCGTGGCTAATTAATAGCGCAAACTGATAGGGAATGGCATAGAAAATGGGCTGTGTTGAGCTAAGCATATTTTATGAGCCCTCAGGTTCGGCTGATAAATGAAGAAGCTGCAATACTGCTTGGGCTCCTGGAGAGGTGTGTTCAGTGCTGAAAGGCCCAGGCATTGTCTGTTGACCCAGAGCAACACGCACTCAGTGCGTTCAGCATTGGCTCAGTGGTGGGTTTCCGGTGGTAACCCCAAGCAGGGAATCATTAGACGCGCTTCTACTTGACAGCAGGGCCTGAAATGGCTTCTGATATATTTATTACTGATATCTTTATTAATAATTGGGCAACACGCACAAGCGTAACTATGCCCTTCGCAGCCTCTGTTGCAAGCAGGAAAGGTACGCAGTGAGAAGGATGGGGCTCTTCAGCCTGTCGTGCCCAGCAGCCCGCCCTGGATCAGGCTTTGTTGCCTGGGGCGCCCCAGGCCATCTCAGCACCCGTGGGTCCGTACAGGAACTGGGCACTTCCATGTAGCACTTAGATATTTAACGACCCAAGAGCATCACCAGAGAAAATAGCACTAGGGCAACGAACCGGTGCTGAACACCCGGAGGTGCCATCGTCAGCCAGGCTCAGCCTTGCAAAGGTTTGGTCGCATTAGTCCTGACCCTCAAGCACCGGCCGCTACTGCGTGCAGAGCCCACGGTATCTCGCAGGGCTGCCCGGGTGGCTCCTCCGGCCGTCGCCCTCCTGGCCAGGCTGGGTTTCAGGTCGCTGCCGGGGTGCGGGGCTGGATGCCGAGCGCGGCGTGGAGGGACTGATGGCGCCGGAGGCGTTGCACCAGGGGTTGTGTCCTTGCTGGCGCCCCCCGGGAGCGTGCCTAATGCGAGGGGACTGGAGGCAGCGCAGCCTTCAGCCCTCCAGAGAGAAGGCAAAAGTGGAGAAAAGGTTTTACATATTCAGCTGACTCGAGTTGTTTTAATTTGCCTGTATATATTTATATTCTGTGAAAACATATAGCTGTACATTTCCACACGCACATGCCACTCTGTTTAAACACGCTCGCTGTGGCAGCATCAGTTAAACGCTGAAGCTGCTGCCTGCTTACAGCGCCGAGAGCAGAACCGTCCTCGCACGCTGAACTGAAGCATATGGAAGAGCTTTACTACTGCGCCTTGCAGACTATCTCGCAGGGTGCAGGAACCCTTATCTTTTACATCCTAGATGTGATAAAAGGACCCGGTATCTGGGAGGCTTGGCCTGTCGAAGATTAAATAACTGATTTGTACAACGCAGCGGCGAGACTCGAGGCAGCTCGATTGGGAGCAGCCTCTTGGTGGGTTGAGCAGGAGGGAAAGGGAAAATAGGGCTGATGCTGGCGAAGGAAAGCATCTTTGATGCCAAAGAACCTGGATGTTGCTTGTTCTCAGGGGCCAAATAAGTTCTCGTTTAGGCCAAACCTGGGCCTATTCCTCGAGAAAAAGAATAGCTCTTGGACAAAAGATAAATCACAAGGCTGCTTCTCTTTGCGCTCACCTACCGCTTGTGCCGGCTTCTTAACAGCCTTCTGCGAGAGGAAAAGCCTAAGTCCCGGGGCGGCCCCGGCTGCTGGGAGCTGGTTATGGGGACGCTACGCCTCGCTTCACCCCATCTTCTGACTCTGGGGGGAAAGGAGCATCCGCCTCGCCGCGCGGACGGGCCGCAGGTATCTCCTCCCCTTAGCGAAGCAGTGCAGGGCTGGGGATGAGCTGGTGTGGGAAGCTGGCAAGTAAGAGGCATGAAGCGTGGATCTCCCACCATTGCTGGTATAAGCATGGGAGACAGGCCTGGGGGACTTGGGTATGGGAGGGGCGCAGGCAGAAAAGCAGGAATTTGTATGGTTGAGGGGTATAAAACGGGCGACTCAATGTTACCTTTTCCTACCATCTTTTAGGAAAACTAAATGAAACCAGACTTCAAGCAGTTTCAACGATTCGTGCGCTGAATTGCCGTGCTGTTGGTCACCTTGGCTGCTGCAGCGCA
The DNA here is from genome assembly GCA_013400875.1 of Anhinga rufa. Classification (NCBI taxonomy): domain Eukaryota; kingdom Metazoa; phylum Chordata; class Aves; order Suliformes; family Anhingidae; genus Anhinga; species Anhinga rufa. The sequence continues at coordinate 51,855 of VZTV01084483.1, read as the reverse complement.
GGTCAAACCCGGGGGCTCCTCACAAAGGGAAGAGGTTGCACGCAGCGCTGTGGCTGGGTGACGCTGACTCTTCCGCATCTCCTGCGGCTGTACCGCGGAGGCGTTGGAAGTGCAGATGTTAGTCCCTGCAAATCTTGGATTAAACAGACCAGTTTCCTGCTGGAAGCTAATGGTGCGATGCATAACGCTCTGCGGAGGTGGACCTTCACCTGCCTGATGTACTGGAGAGGCAAGCAGGGAGAGGAACTCCTGAAAAAGCATTTCAAATGTCACTTCAGGTAACGAGGCTGCGTGCATCCGTCAGAAGCTACGTTAAGCCCACGTGAGCCATTCTGAAGGTACTGCAGCCGGCTGGTCCGGTCGCCTGCTTTTTAGGTGAATGTAAAAGCTACGTTTGCCTTGCGTGCAAAGACAAAAGCCCCTTTCAGCCCATTTTCTTACGAAGGCAGGTGGTGGTTCTTCCCTTTTGCAGTTTCTTTCCGCTGTCCCCCCACGCCTTGTGCTACTCAGCCCGTGCTCTGCGGAGCGGGCAGCTGGGGCCAGCCGTGCTGGCAGCGCCCTGCCAGATGGCAACAGGGCTTTCACCGGTGCTAAACGATCACCAGATGAGGGGATGGGGAAGGGACAGATAATAGCGCAGATTTGATCGTAACGTCGTCGAATCGTGTCTCTGAGGGGCCCCTCGGAGCACTGCACCGAGGCCGTGCCGTTTCGCGTTACTCCAGTCTCTAACTGATGTTTTCCAATCTATGAATGCAGACCGCTCTCTGGAGAATGACCCACGGGGCGGCCGGTTCTACATGGCGACAGGCTGAGGAAAGATGGGATATACAGAGATTTTGACTTCAGATTCGCTGCTGTGTTATACTTGCACAGTAGTATTCAAACTCTTTGAGACGTAGTAAACTAATTCACTGAACAGTCCTGATGATGTTCGCTGAGTTTGCTAGCAGTTCATCTCTGAAAAGTAGCAGCTTGAGGATCTTTCTCCAAAAACTTGGCTTTTGTTTAAGGTGGTACTTGACTACCTTCAACAAACTGAACTGATTTAAGTTCCCTCCTCATGAAAAGTATGATGGGGGAGCTGATTTAATCAGTCAGAGTATTCATCATTGCATAAACAGAGGAAGAGGCTGAATTAGTGTTAGTGAGAGATCTATGAATGTTCCTGGAGAAATTTTATTACTTTAAACCCAAAGAGCTGACTCCGGGGCCTGGCTTTTTCTCCTTAGCTCTGTAACATTTCCCAGTGGAGTGCTCAGTGATGATTAATACCTCAGTTGTTCTTCTTTTCTTAAATAAATCTAATTATTTTTTTTCCATGCAGGAAATGGAATCAAATTGTAGGTATCACTCATTCATCCTTTTATAACTCGTGTAATATTAACAAGACAATGTCCTGCTGGTAAAGAAAGCGGTGTGCTTGGCCCTGGGCAGTTGGTAGAAGAAAATGGAAGTATCTGATCAAATTGCTGAGCTTCCCAAATAAATAATTTTTAGATTATGAGGATAATTACATGCTCCTTGCCTTGTTCTCTCCAGGTTGTTCCTAGCCGTGGAAAATCACAGTGGTGGAGGAGCGATGCTGGATGGGGGGATAAGAGACCTGGACAGGCTGCAGAGGTGGGCCTGGGAGACCCTCATGAGGTTCAACAAGGCCAAGTGCAAGGTCCTGCACCTGGGTCGGGGCAACCCCCGGTATCCACACAGGCTGGGGGATGAAGGGATGGAGAGCAGCCCTGCAGAGAAGGACTTGGGGGTACTGGTGAGCGAAAAGCTGGACATGAGCCGGCAACGTGCGCTGGCAGCCCAGAAAGCCAGCCGTGCCCTGGGCTGCATCCCCAGCAGCGTGGGCAGCAGGGCGAGGGAGGGGATTCTGCCCCTCTGCCCCGCTCGGGTGAGACCCCCCTGCAGCGCCGCGTCCAGCTCTGGAGCCCCCAGCACAGACAGGACATGGACCTGCTGGAGCGGGGCCAGAGGAGGCCACGGAGGTGATCAGGGGCTGGAGCACCTCTGCTGTGGAGACAGGCTGAGAGAGCTGGGGTTGGTCAGCCTGGAGAAGAGAAGGCTGCGGGGAGACCTGATTGCGGCCTTCCAGTGCTTAAAGGGGGGCTGTAGGAGAGATGGGGACGATCTCTTTAGCAAGGGCTGCTGTGACAGGACAAGGGGTAACGGTTTTAAACTAAAGGAGGGTAGGTTTATCCTGGATATAAGGAAGAAATTTTTCCAATGAGGTTGGTGAGACCCTGGCCCAGGTTGCCCAGAGAGGTGGTCGATGCCCCATCCCTGGAGACACCCAAGGCCAGGCTGGACGGGGCTCTGAGCAACCTGCTCTAGTTGGGGATGTCCCTGCTCACTGCAGGGGGTTGGACTGGATGGCCTCTAAAGGTCCTTTCCAACCCAAACCATGCTGTGATTCTATGATATGGCTGGTGCTGAGCACGAGGATGCCAGCGAGGCGATGGGCTGGGATAACCCGTCAAAGGAAGTACGTGGTAATCTCATACATATCTTGGATTCCTCTATAGGGCTTAAAGCATGTCACCACGTACGCCCTGAATTATACATGAATAGCTGATTGGACATAGCGTATCTGTGTAACCACAGTGTTATCCATCCGCCTAAGAGCTGTTGGCTATACCAGATGGGAAACGTCTGCTCCCGCACAGCACACCTGTGGTCTGTGTCAGAGATCCCAGTTGCTGCCAAACTGGTGTGGCCTCCGTCCCAGCAGAGGAGCTGGCCCTGCTGTAGGAGGAAGAAAAGCTCAGGTATGATGTCCCACAGGGGAGAAAGGGCTCCTGTCCCTCCCTCCTTCCCTGGCCAGCCTCCCCCAGTGTTTAGTAACATGCTGACCCTGGGGGCAGGCAGCACCCCCAGAGCAGCAGGGAGCTGCAGTACGGTGGGTCTTGGACCGCTGTGGTCACAGGTATCTGGGGAGGATGGCTCCTGGCTCTCTCTGCCGCAGGGGCCTGGCTGGGGCCCGCTGAGAGGCGGCTGCTTGTGCTTTTATGCAGCAGCGGTAGTTAAAGGGGGCCGAGATGTGGACCACCGGTGTGGCAGATGGGTGGCAGGGTGGGTAGAGCCAGCGTGTGCCACGTCAGCCCGTGTGCAATGCTGGGTGAATGGTGTCGGTCCTCTCCTTCCCTTGGGCAGCGGGCAGTGGATGGGGGCTCTTGTCCCCCGACAACCGCGTTGGCGTTCGGGCAGGTGGTGACCCGTGTGCAGGCACCCCCTTTGCCCAGGCACTTTGCAGCCTGCATCCCACGGCGCCATCCGCCGCAGCCAGCTTGAGGGGTGGAGGGCTCTGCACTCAGGTCGGAGCGTACAGGCTCTCTTGGGAAATAAAGCATCGCTGCCCAAAGGTTGAGCCTGGAGACTTTAGAAGTGGGTTTGTGGTGAAGCAAGACATGGGTGGCCCACATCTCACGGAGGGGGACCCTGGGCACAGAACGTGGGCACAGTCCAAGCCTCTCACCTGTCTGCAGAGGATGCAGTCAAGAACAGAGATCCAAAAAACAGCCAATAGAGATCTCCTCTACCTTCATTCCTTGTGAAAAGCTACTAGCAGGTTCGTAAAGCGTACGTGCAGGACGAGGGCTTCCCAACCTACCTGCAGGGCCAGTGCTCTCTGACGTGCAGACCGACCCCAGCTCCCTGTGGGGTCAGGTAGGGCACACCGCCAGCAGACGGGCTCAGCACCCCCTTCCCGCCGAGCAGGGGGCTCTTCTTTCGCAGTCCCCAGCCCCGGGAACTGACCCAGTCTGACCCCAGCTCTCCGTTTATTTCAAGTTTATAGCTTTGGAAGATTCCTATCTGATGACCTAGACCTACTTACACCCCACTGCTATGTAGTAAAATTCCACCAGCGCTAAGCAATATTTCAAACAGGGATGAAACTTGCTGTCTGAGTTCAGAAGCTCTTCATCGTTGTGGAGCAGATATCTCAAAACCTCTCTCAAATATTTATCTTTTGCAATGTGTCCAGAAAATTACATGATCTGGACATTTTTAGACTACAGAAGTATGAAAGCCACTGCCTGTTTCCCTGGCCTTCTTTTCCACATGGGGCTAAACCCTTTACCCATGTCCCTGGCAGCTCTGGAAGGGCTTGGGGATGGTGGTGATGCCAAGGCATTGAGGGCTTGTGAGTGGGGACGTGCAGCAGGGAAACCAGCTAAGGGTAGCTCGGTAGATCTGCTAAGAAAAGGGGGGGAATGGGGGGCTCTGGGGCTTCCAGGAGCCAGCTCCTACGGTTGTTCACGTCTCTGACTGGTTTTGCGTGTACTTGGATATCTCACCTCAGCCTCTGCTGGACAAACGTCTACAGTGCTGGGTTAAGAAGGATCTTCCTTTCTATATGGGGGAAAGAATTAAAAGTCTGGGACTGGTAACCCTGGAAGAAGATTGAACACAATATAGGTCCTGGGAGCTCGAGCTTCAGTCTTTATGAGATTCATGAAAGCTCACAAAAGGCCAGGACTGACTTAAGGTACGTAACAGTCTCACGTCTGCCTGGCCACACGGTTCTCCACTTCCCTCTGAACCGCCTCGCTGGGGTTGCTGCCAGATGAGGAAGACCTCAGGCTTCAACGGGTATGGCAATTCCCTTGTCCCTTCTGCTAATTGCTTCCCACAGCCCTCCTACCTCCCCAGCTGCCAGCCTTTTCAAAGGGGACAGGCGGGACAGGCTGCAAGGGCAGAGCACCCGTTCCCTGGCTGCTGGTCCTCCCCCACCTCTGCCATCATGGCTCCTCGGTGAGCTGACGTGCATGAGGTCTGAACTCGGGCTGCTTCCCAGCTAAAGGGAAAACGTCTTTCTCCACAGCCAGCTCTGACATCTCTTGTCAGCACCAATTTCAAGTTCACCAGATAATAACAAAAACCAAACCCACGCCTGAACTGCAGCCCTCTTTCATACGGCCCGATGCAGGGGTGAGTCCCCGGGGAGGGACCCGCGGCTGGAGGAAGGCAGCCCCCACGGGTGGGTGCGTGGCTGCTGCTCCCACAGCCTCCCTGCGGGAGGGCAGGCAGCCGCATCCCCCTGCGCTGCCTGTGCCCTGGCCATGGGCGAGCTGCCAGCCAGCTCCTCGGTCTCCTTCTGTGGAAAGGGAGCGAGGAAACCACAGAGGCTTTCTGCGACCTGCGCCTGAAAGCTCTTTCCCTATCTGACGTTGCCTCCTAATAGGATTTGGCTGGTCGATACCGGCTAGTGTGCATGGGGCGAGCCCATTTTTAAATGGGTGTTGAAAACTCTTTTGTGGAGAATTTCCAGCCTGCTTATTGCTCCAGGTGGGAGAAGCCTGGAAGAAAGCCACATGCGTGCAACAGTCTAGACGTGTGTGATTTCTTTTTGGAATTAAAGAACAGAAGTCCCATAATACCCTTTTTTTTTTTTTTCAGCATTCGTACAAGTAGCCAATATAAACAATTCTCTCACTGCCCTGAAATTTGGAGTTGCTCACAGGATGAAGCAGTGACCTACTGAACTTCTGGGAAGAGTAATATTAGCCTCCGTCTGGTCTGCTGCCTTCTTGGCTTGGGTCTGGCGACTGCCCCGAGGACCAGCTCAGGCGCTGTGGTGCGGCGTGTCCCCAGGGTGCTTGTGGGGCTGCTGCTCCCATAAAAGGAGAGGAGATGTGCAATGAGATCGCTGAAGTCGAGGACACCCCCCCTGCATTTAGGCACCTGACAAACTGGCTGCTTCTCAGATGCAGCAGGTTCTCCAGCTCCGCTTCAATCCACCTGGAGGACTAATCTACCGAGGACTAATCCTGGGATCTGCAGCTGGCGTAAGATCCCATGAAAGCATTGACCACAGAGAACATTTTCCATCACACCCAGGAGCTGCTGCTCAGGATGGATTTCAAAGCACCTACAGATGCACGTTCACAACGGCAAGCCTCCAGGCTGACTCGCAGGCAGATGCCTGCTACGTAAGCAGAGATCACTTCCGAGGTCACCAGTGCCCAGGCGCAGACTGGCTCGCATGCGGGAGTGATGGAGTTTCTTGTCACAAAACAAAATACTAAGATAAGCGTAGGGAGGCCAGATAAGTAACGCACTTGCTCTCAAGTGAGGATGGGGACTGCTGGTTCCTCTCGTGTTTGTGGTGCTGCTCCTTCAGGCTTCCCCGAGCCATCATGCCACCGTGTCGTTGGTATAAATCAGTACCACTGCTGTCACTTATCCAGCTTGTTTCATGCAATTGGATTTTCTTTTCTGGGTTTTCTATGCCTTCAGCTTTGGTTCTGCCTGCACACTCAACCGTGGTTGGAATTGCAACGAAGAGGCACCCAACAAAGAACAAAACGGAGCAGCTGCCCATATGTGCTCTTTGGCTCTCAGTGCAGTGGAGGAGATGATAGCTACCCAGGTTGGACTCCCGAGCGTGGAAATGGCCCACACAATGCCAAAACCTATTGAGTGAAAAGATACCTGCCCAGGAGTCAGCCTCCCTGACAGCGCTGGGAGGAAGGCTAGGTACTGGTAGGTTTGTCATGGCTGTATAAGCCACCCTATGCAGTTAGGAGACTTATTTTTGATGAACAGTTGCAACAGCCAAGAATGGAGAGTCTGGAACTTCCCTGTAGTGGTAGGATGAGTGTGGGGGATGCAAGGACCTGCTAAATGGGATGAAGGGATTGTTGCCTTTCAGCTAAGCTCTTGTCCTCGCCTCTTAGGACTTCAAGATAAAGAACAGGCCTTTGGATCTAATCAGGCCTTGGAGAAGCAGCCAGCCTGACAACAAGTTTCAGGGCTTTCAGGCCCTCTGGATTAATTTTGGTCTAATCCCTCTGTAGTTAATTTTACTTCCCAAAGCCCCTTTGCAGGCTCTGTCACAGGCTCTGTTCTTACTCTCGTCCCACCTCAGGTGTATGGGGTGCTGGCGGGTAACCCTGCAGAGGTGCTGCATCCCACCACAGGTACCTGGGTCCATCAACTCCCCTGTGCACTATGGGCTCAGGAAGGCAACTTGGGGTCCCTTGGCCCGAAGGTGCAACCCCTGTGTGAGCAGTTACTGCCGTTATCATGGCGGAAAATTCCTCGGGTATCTCTTATTGAACTTCATTTCCTGCCTCGCTCTGGCAAAGCTCCCCGTTTCCATGGCAATGATTTATTCCTTTAAATAGTTCTCATTCAAAAACAATATCATGGGTCCTTCTCTGTTGTTGGTTTAATTAAAATAACCTACTCCTCTCCTGGCGTTGATCTTGGCTGAAGCAGCTGGAGTTGGACACTAGCCTCCAACCTCTCCGATCCGCCCTCGCTCCCACCCAGAGACAACCCTCCTGCCTCTCCGCTGCTCGCTGTACACCCTGAGGTCTGTCCTTGGCCCTTCCTGACCTGTCCTATGGAGAAACCTCACGCAGGCGGGTCTGGAAGGAAAGAAGGAAGCGGCTGAGCTATCGCAGGACAGCACCGCGCAGCCTGACGTCCATCCAGCACTGGAAGAGGAGCCTGACGTCCTCCGCGGCTCTGCTCTTGAGTTTCCTTGCTGTGAGCAGGGAGGCTTGTGAGAAATAGGAAGCCCTGTGAGAACAGCATGGCCTGTGATAAAACAGCCTATAGTGCATCACTCATCGTTGCAGCCTGGATGTTCAAATAAGCTGCCAAGAGGGAGCCTTTCCCATCCTCCCCAGTCCTTGGTTTCCAAAACAGATTTTTTTTTTTCCTCTATGAGTGGATCAAGGACTTCTAACCTGAAAACTGGAAACGAAGCAAAAAAAGAAAGAAATTAAAAGGCTGAACTGCATATTTGGTATATTTTAGAGTGTCCATTTTAATGCATAAAAGTCTGAACAGGCAGCCTGGTCTCTGTACAACAGGGACCATTCAGTGTTTCTTGGGACACTTACTTCTTGCTTTGCATAAAGAGGGAGACAGAGCATCTGGTTTCTTTGCTTCATTTTAAATGCCAGTGCTTATTTTGTTAATACATTTACGTTCCAATTTTCCTTACACGCTGTAGAAAAGGAACGCTTTGGGGTTCTTCTAGGTACAAGCACGTTAGCTTGGTTGTTTTTCAGGCAGTAGCAGGCATGCGCTGAGAGCCCGGAGTTCAACCGTCAGCGAGGAGAGCGGACTGTGGGGAAAGTGAATTCCCATCTATGAAACGAATTTCTGATTTGCTGCAGAAATTTTCTGACTGCATTAACTGCAGCCAGCACTGGCTTAGGCTGGGAGATGGACAAAAATCTATCTACAAAAAATAAAAGTATATGATATAGCCTCCCAAACGCTTTTTGCTCGGGCACGCAAAACTGCATCCCAGGACTGCTGGGTTGCTAATCCAGAAGGGCAGGTACCAGGTACGTTTCATTCTGCATTACTCAGGCTGAGAAATCTTCTAAAGCTGTTGCAGCACCTTTCGAACGAGCAGTGAAATTCGTCCTTATAAGGTGGAAAAGCTCCGTGCTCTGCTGTTAGAAGACTGGAATGCGAGCACAGCAAGGATTGCTTCACGTGAGTCCCTTATCTGAGAGATTGGTGATAAAATTGAAGAAGTTCACGTGACACAAGAAAAATTTCTCCCTTATCTAAAGGAAGGCGGAGATGTGCAAGTCAGAGGTACAACACGCGGGATGACTTATGAGGAGGAAATGATGTAAAGGGGCCAGACGGTTTGGAAATCTGCTTGCTTGCTCGAGTGTGTCCTATTTTGTGCTTTGGAGGATTGTATTGACATCAATACAACATCAATTTTAGAAACACTTGACTGGAAGCTTGAATCTGCTGATTGTAGGGCAAAGCGACAAAATCCAAAGTCTTTAGGGACCCTCAAATTACGCCAGCCCTAGTTTTGACCTCTCTTTGACATTGAATTGGGAGAAAGCGAGGGAGGATTTTGACATAAGCCTTTCAATCTATCAGTTATTCGTCATTTCCTTCAGGCAATTTTTCCTGAAAGTAGCAGCCTCTCTGCCTCTTAAAATACAGTGGGGGAAGATGCTGTGATATCAAAATGATTCATTTGCCTCTTACCAGACACCCACAAAGTTTGCCTGGAAGAGATTTTTTAATCATTTAAACCTTTGTTTTAAGATTACTTGTTTCCTTTACAAGCAAAGAGGAAAATGCTACTTGGTATAAAACATAGGCATGCCAAGCGTTAACTTCCAGCTATTTCCTCCATACCCTTTTCAAAGCCTGGCTAGAAACTTCTTGCGCGGCTGCAAGAAGCCTGTGCAGTCCTCAGCTTCTCTCAACACGTCACTTTAGGCAGTGTCCCTCCATGTGCTCCCTGGCTAATCTTCCCATCAAAACCCTCTGGCTTCCATCCTTTACGCCACCGCCTCTGGTTACTTCCCGTTTTACCTCTTTACTGCGGTGTCGGGTAAGGGCAGCGGGCAGCCCCATCTGCCACCAGCGCCCTTCCCTGCCCGATCTGCCACCAGTCGTGCACTGGCGGGAGATGTTGTCTACCTTTTGGGCATTTAGGGCAGAGGCCCACGTCCTATTTATGACATTGAGGGCAAGAAACTTCCTTTAGAAGAGAGCAGAGGTTTTCCACATAGTCATAAGTTTCCGTGGAGGAGGCAGGACTTGATTCCTAACACCAGACAGACCCAAACACCGCTAAGGTTCCCGTTGGGAGCACGTGACCTGATGGCCCCGGTATGTCCTTCCTCCTTTCTTTTCTCTGGTTCTTTACAGCCTCTCCTTCTCCACGTTTCCTTTCGCCTGGTCTCAGTGCTTGGCCAAAACGCTGCTTACCCCACCCAGCACTGCATGACGGAGAGCCAGACATTACATCTTCCCTTGCCCAGTCCGTAGACCCCAGCAAAAGCGGTTGCAAGGCACAGGACTCCTGGTGAAACCAGAGGGGCTGCGAGGGAAGCACCAGAAGCTCACCTGGTCTCCGGGCAGTCCCAGCACACTCCCTGTTCGGCCAGGAGTTCTCCAAGGCAAAACCCAGGTACCACAAGAAGAGGCCACCAGCAGCGGTGTGGTTGTGGTGCTATGAGGCCATGCTTTCAGACATGGTTTTTTATCAAAAGACCTTGTCCTTCATGAGGGGCTCAGAACATGTTTTTTAAACAATAGCCCTGGGCTATTTTTATCAACGACAATGTGGCCACTACAAGTAGCATAACGGGGCTCAGCATGACTTGCCTTTTTTCCAGAACAATGGCCATTGTTCTGGTGGAGCTGAAGACAGTTTGGGCTCTTATCAATTGGCATTTTTATATAAACCAGGGGTAAAAATAAAACAGAACCTGACTCCTTAGCTGGGCAGAGCCGCAGTGGTTTCTGCATTGCTGGCGTGACTAAACTGTGGTAAAAACACAATCAGGTCTCTCAAGCCAGCAGATAAGATGAATAAGAAAGTGTTAGTGGAATCATGCTTTTTTGGCCTGAGTAACCTGCTGGCCCTGCTCTGAGCCGGTGGTTAGACCCGATGTCCTCCGGGGGTCCTTTCTAACCTGAATTATCCGATGCTATGACAGACTCCTACTGGTCTGCAGAAAAATTTGTCCTGAACTTTCACAGATATTAAAACAGAATGGGATTCAAGCTCCTAATGCCTTTTTACATTATATACCTGGGACTTGATGTGGTTTTCTGGGTTTGTTTTTAAGCAAACCATGTGGAACAGGTAAATGCAGGGCCTGCCCTGGTGCAGAGCTCCCCACCAGCCAGCCAGCCCTCCCGGCCCTGCGGCTCAGCCAGTTCCTCCCACCCGGCAGCCCATGCATGTGCACGTCCTCCCGGAGGGCAACACCCTGCAGTGGCAGCTCTTTCCAAGCCTCCCCGTCAGAGCTGGAAGGAGCAAGAGACATGTCTGTAGCTAGTGAGTAAAATGCGAGACCTGCATTTTTCTCAGCAGGGCCGAGTGTGGAGCAAATGCTGCTTCTGTTCTTCCGCGGGGGGTAGAAGGTAGATGCTGGCCCTGTTCCTTTTTCAGGGCATCCATCCCAGGCTTATCTGAAAATAGAGACCTGCGCCGGTTCCAAGCTGGTCTGAATGTCATCTTGTGCCTAATAAAAGGGGATGGTGCAAACGTGAGAGGGTGCTAGCATATGCAGCGTGGGGCTGTGCCCATGGGCAGTCTTTGCTTTGAAACATCCGCACCAACGGTGGCCATGGAGAGCTGGTGATCTCTGGGCTGACTGTGCGGGCAGAGCACGGAGGGAAACAGACCTGCTGTCAGGAGGGACAGGTTTGCTGCAAGGAGGTTGGTACTTCTGCTGAACCAGGCTGGAGAATGGTGGCAGGAATTTTTCAGCCGTTCGCACCCATTTTCTCCCACCAACGCTCTGGCAGAGCTGAGGTCTACTGAAGTTTAAGAAGCTCTTGGAGCTGGTTTCTTCTCTCAGGGTGTTCTAGATGTATGCAATGCGCTGTGACTACGATCCCAGGAACCTGCTGGATGGGCTGAACTTTGTAAATATAAATGCTAAGTCACAGATAAATTAACAAAGCAGATAAGCAGGTAAAAGAGAAAATGCTACTGTAAATCCAAGGTGTGCCTCTTCTGTAGCTTTATTTGGGAATCGGGAAGATGCCAGCACTCAGTGCTGTTCAAGGTAATAGTAGTTTTGCTATTGGGCACACACAATTTGGCCTAGGTCCAGACCTTCTTTCTCCCTCTCTCTTTTTTTAATTGCTCTTTCCATAATTACCACTATTGTTGTGTGTAGTTTTTTTTTCCCTTGTGAAAGTTTTCATTACTTGAGTGCAAAAGCTATGATGCAAATGGGAGTCACTCCCAGAGAGTGCCCAAGGGCTGGGGTGCAACTACGCTGAGACGGGTCGTACTGCAAAATAAGAAGGGTCGGGGGCCTCATTTCAGACCAGCTGGCATCAATGAAGATGATGTGCCATCGCTGCGCTGCAAAAGAAGTGCAAGCACCATCAGCCTTGGTCATGCCCTGGAAGAACCTGCATAGCTGGGCTGGGACTCGCCTCTCCTCTGTGGTGGTCCTACAGGAGGGGTTGGGCTTTCTCTCCTTGGAGCTATTTGAAAAGTCTGGGCAAACAAGGAAACTGGCTCAGGAGGGGAAACTCAGCAATTGCACGGTGCTGACAAATGTCCAGAGGCAACAAATTGCAAAAAAACCATGGAGAAAATGGAGAGCCTTGTGCCCTCCACTTTGTTTTTCACTTCTAGGGATCTCAGGTGTCATGCACAAAGAGACCAGATGCCTGCAGACAACCCCGTGATATTTACATTTTATTTTTAGCTAAGGCAATGTAACTTGTGGCTAATTTGCTGGTTTAAGAATACAGAATCAGAGAGGAGTGAGGTTATTTATGTGTTTCAGCGAGACCCACACAGCCTGTTCCAGCAGCTCTCCAGCCCCAGCCTAAGCCCCTGGGCGGAGGGGATGTGCATGTAGATGCCACCACGCTGGGAGCTGCATGCAGCTCTGCTATTAGCAGACACTATTTGAGCGTGTTATGAAGTGATATTCCAATAACCTTAAGCTCATATATTCTCCATTTTCCTCTCACTCAAGTCAAGCAATGGTGCTAAACTGAACTCAGCACAAGGGAGACCTGGGTAGCTTTCAAAATCCAAAGTGGAGCCTTGCTTGAGTCAAGTGATAGTATTTATATGTATTCTCTACCACCTCAACTGTGTACTTTTTGCATTGCCTGCCATTCAAAGAATGGCAACTTAGGAATCCAGGGCGATGGAGGGGGACATTTGGTTACTTTTTTGCCTTAGCAGAAAACCATCCTTGAATAAAGAGCCTGGAAACATGATTAATTCCAAAGCTGTATGTTTCAGAAATTATGAGTGCGTGGAACAGAGTCAATGCACAGACCTATGATGGAAATTATTTCCCAGTTCTGTCTGCTAAGAATCACAGGGTGCCCCAACGAGGTGCTGTCAGCACAGACCTTAACCAGAACTTCCCAGCAAAAACCCTTCATCAACCAAGTTAGTATTTGTGTAGTGCTAAGGCTGAATTTGGCACTGCCTTGGCAGTGGTTTGCAAATGGATATTTTGCATGTAAGTTCCCTTAGGTTCTTAGTCAAATCTTCACTCTTTTTTGGTTTTGATTTCCATTATTCTTCAGAGTACAGGGTACTTTAGGTGCACTTAGGTACACTTGGATCTGAATGAAACAGAGAGGGGGGTTAAAATATGCTTCATCAGCTGTGGGTGGAAGTCTATCCATGGAGAATCATAGAGTCATGGAGAACTAGAGTTGTTTCTCTGAGAGCATATTCCCTGAGAAGGCCGTGAGCATTAGGAAATACAGAACTGTGCATATTAGTAGTCGTCATGATTTGCAGTAGAAAAGAATATATTTCACTGTATTTCAAAAACAAATATTGTCAATTCATTTTACACAATTGGCAGCCCTCTTAATTTTTTCACATTTCTCCCTTCAGAAACTAATTACTGTTCAATAAGGAAAAAACTGCCTTTATAAAGAGACAGGCAGACTATGCCAAAAGGGTTTTTCTTTTATGTGGGTGTTCCTATAGAAAAAGACAGATTCTAATCTAGGGCTTTCATCCGTGGGGTATCTCAAGAACCATCTAAGTTCACCTATGACAGCAGAGAACCTGGAACGGGACCTCATAAGAAATAATCAGGATATTTCACAAAATCTCAGTATCTTGGCATTTCCAATTCCTCTCTGACAGAGTGCAGCACTGTGAACAGTGTGTCCCACAGACACTGGGTGTCAGAGGGGTGTTCAGAGGACAGGAGAGTGCCACAAACTCAGCCCCAGAGCTGCTGAGTCTTAGAGTAAGACCAGGTCATTTTTTTTTCCTTCCCAGGCTTCTATTTTCATCACTGCTTTTCAAAATCCTGGCTGATGCAGTAGCTGAAAGATGCTCTTTTTAGCTCAACCTTACGAGGGAGGATAGGGAGTGTCTGTGGCTCTTCACCACAACAGTACAAGAAACCGTTCTGAGGCTCGGGCTTCCTTAGCTCGGCTTCTCCAGTCATAACCATTTGGGTACAATGTGTATAACCTGTGCGACGATTACTGCAAGAGAAAAAATCCTTGATGCTCCCAGGGTGTGTGCACTGCCATCAACCATGGGAGACTTTCTGCTGGCCCCGACTACAACTCTGTTTCCAAATACCCACAAGCTCATTATCACAGGAACTCCTGCTGTAAAAATACCCTGTGAGATAGGTCTTTTTTTTTTTTAAAAGCTAGAGATGAGTGATTAGGAGAGAGAGCAGCACACTAACCTTGTGGCTCATTCTCATCATCTTTCTTTTCCCCATACGGGGATGTCCTCATGTCTTGTCCAAAAACTTTGAGGCAGTGGTGCCTACTTGGAGTCAGGCTGCACATCACCAAAACACCGAGATGGAGGAGGAGACCACGGTAACAAGCCTCTTGGCTGGAGAACTGACCTCAACTGAGTGGAAAAATGCTGTGGTCGGGCATCAGGATACACAACAGCCACAGGGCCACCTCTGCAGGTGAGGCTGGCTTTCTTCTTCCAAAGGACAGGCAGCAGCTGCCACCGTGAGACTGAGGGAAAACAAGGCCTTTTGCTCTGTCTTTGTAAGGTTTGTTCATCTGGAAGATGCTGTTTGGGGATGGGGAGATGACACTGGGGATATCCTTCGGAGAGCCTGGGCTTCATACCTGTAGCCTTTCCTAGGTATTTTTCATGGAGATGGATTCCAGCTCCTCCCTGCAAATGGAAGAAAAGCAGATGTTTGCCATCCAGTGTGTTTTGGGCCAAGGCTTGTGTAGGACAAATGAGGTGAGGCTAGTGATTTGGTGACAGAAGAGCTGTGCTAGGCGTGTGCCAAGGCTGCAACAACCTCTTCGTAAGGCCCTCCCTCGCCCAGGGTGAGGGGGGAGTGGGTCCCACTGCACCAGCCCCAAGGCCAGAACCCTTCTGCCTGTGATGGGGCTCCCACCGCACCCCCAAAGCTCAAAGCTGCCAAGCTCTCTGACAGCACTGCTCTCACTAAGTATATAGGGTCAGAGACCTGCTGCCCTGGGCCTCCAGCACACAGGCAATAGAAACCCAAGTGCAGCAGTTCTTAGGCTTAAAAATCTCCATTTCATAGCTATAGCAGCATGAATGGCTATGGGTTTGCTGATGGCCGTGGCAGGGTTGCTCTCCCTCTCAAATGCCCACATGCTCAGTGCTTCCCAGAGCCTGTTGCCCACACAGGCTGCCTCCTAGTCAGCTGAAAGTGCAAGTGTGAAACCCCGTCCCCTTCTGCCCTGTGAAAAGGATGTGGTAGGGATGTTTGGGGGTATTTTTGGCCAGGAATAGTTTACTATCTGCCATAACACAAGAGAAAACTGCATCTTCCTTTATATTAACAAGTGGGTCTCCTTTTTCAGCAGGGGAAGACCCAGGGGAGCTGTAAGGGCAGCTTTCGCTTTCCAGAGAGCAAAGCACCACCGCTTTCCACCTGTGTGCTGGAGGGCAATATAAAGCAGCGCATCTTTACACAGACAGTTATTGAAACAGCACAGATGTCTGGAGCAGTCAGACCACCCTCAAACTCCCCACTCAGTATTTCTTCCTCTTGCCCCCAGGCTTGAGTCTGGCCCTCTATTTCTCAGCTTTGGTCCTAACAGCTTCCCATTTTGGCTCGGGAGAGAGCTCGGCGGGGGTGGCGGATGAGCTGGGCACTGCGGGAGGGAGGGCGAGAGGAGCCGCCCCAGGGAGCCATCACCGAGCAGGCGGTGCGGGCCTGGGACCCCCCAGCCAGCGGGATGGCATCGCCCCCACTGCTGCTTGGCTGCCGCCGTGCTCCCTACAAGGCTGGAAGGTTTCCACCTTTCCTTCCCTGCTGCCACGCTGCGGGGGGGTGAGCCTGCCCACAGGAGCCAGCCTTACCGTAGATGGCTGTGAAAGCCTTCAAGCTCCCGGCCAAGCTCCCTGGGGCCAGGCACAGCCCTGGGCAGGGGTGAGGGAAAGCCGGGGCAGGCAGGGCCCACCAGGATGACCAGGGGGTGCTCAGCTCTTGTCCAGATGCTGGCTGCTGCTGGAGGCCGGGAGAGAGCGAGCAGGTAACAGTGGGTCCACAAGCACTGTGCTGATCCGGCTTGTGTGCATCACTTATGCAGGGGGACCCGGTCAGGTCACCCAGATGCACCTGCTGGGCTGGACAACAACTGCACTAAACCCCTGTTTAAAGCTTCAGATGATGTCATGTAAAAGCCTACGGTTTGATTCCCAGGCATCCGTCATGGAAGCGCATCTGTCCTTCCCATGACAGGAGCAACACTGCAGGAAGGCCTCTGCTTGATGCCTGCCCTGCTGAAAGAAAGCAAAAGCAGCATTTTCTAGATTTCTTGCTGATCTCCTAAAGGTCAGGAAAGGAACATACACCCACAGGAGTTAATTGCTTGGTCCAACAAAAGACATGAGAGAGTGATGTCTTGAGAGGTTGACTTTGGGCTTCATGTGAGGTCTGCTCCATCACTTCATACTATTTATTATTCCCCAGCCCCTTCATCTCCCTCTCTGCTATTGAGGAAATAGCTGAGGCNAAAAAAAAAAAAAAAGCAGAATATATAAATGGAGAGTGAGATGTCCTGGGAGGAGCTCTTGGGGATGAGGGAGGACCTGCTTACGGGACAAACTCTCTCTAAATAGTGAAGATGACTTCTGAGCCTTGCCCCTGACTGCTGGGCTGCAGCCACAGAGCCCAGGTGGGACGTGCATACGGTCAGCCGCCCAGCCTGAACGTGGTGGTGGCCAGGCTGCCCCGAGAGCTTCCTTCCCTCGGTCTGAAAGTGCCACTGTCTGCATTTCTCATAATCCTCTTTACTTGCTGTGTTTCAAAGCTAGTTTTATGGTAGGCTTGGAGGGAAGGCATGAACAGGTAGTCATTGGTCAGAAAAAACAACAGAGGCAAAGCGCTACAGGGGAGCCCAGGGCTTGCACTGCTGGTTTGGAGCCTCCTCTTACGAGCAAAATCACAGGTGTACATTATGCGAGAAGACGGTGAGGAGCGGGAAATCCTACCAGAGAAGAGATTAAAGGAAGCTGGGGAGAGCAGCTTATCTAGTTTGCTTGCTGCGTGGCTGCCCCCGCTGTGTGCTGTTGGTGCTGCCCACCAGCATTTCCTTGCTTGCCGTGTGTCTTCTCCAAACTCCATTTTACAGCACTGGACATACTGCTCCACACGTGTCGCCTTCCTGACAGTGGAGCTACTGCAAATACAAGGGTATGAGGTTTGCTGCTGCTTCCCAAATAAGAAGCTTTCTGATGTAGGAGGTAACTTTGCACTGTGCAGTTTGAGTTGAGGTAGCTGTGCACAGTTGCTCCACTGTATGGAGAAGAAACAGCAAGGGAAATGAGCCAGTTAGGAGAAAAGTGTAACGAACACAAAATGATTTTCTGTGCAAAAGCATGCATAACCCATAGCTGCTGCTATCCAGCGGTTTTTGCTTGTGGAGCACAAAAGCTTAACCTGCTCTTTGGAAGCAGGTACGCTGCCAACCACCCAGCTGCTCCCAGCACCAGCCAGAGAAGCGGGATGAAGGAGCTTCTTCAAGCAAAGCCCTTAGTTGTCCCTCCTTGTACAATGCACAGCTTTAGGCTCCAGCAAGTGTACTTTGGGAAGGCAAGTTAATGGAGTGGTGGCTTTAGGCTCAGTGTATGCATCCTGCTCCGCTTCTGAGACAAGTCTGAAGTTGGATCCCAGCCTCACTGAGTCAGCATCGTGTTCCCCACTCACTGCTGAGCCACTATGTGCTGAGGAAAACCTGGCACGCCTGGAAGGCTGTTGGGGTGTTTTCCAGCTGTACCAACTATTTCTCTGAAAGTAGTGAGCTCTTCCTCCACACAACACTGCGCTGTGCTAAGCTCTGCCACCTCTGCTGCTGGTGAAGGCGGGTGGCTTGGCATGGTACGGAAAACACCGAAAACCTGGAGCTCAGCTGTTTCTCCCTGATCTCTCAGGGCAGCCCTTGGAGCACTAGATGATATGATAGGGCCTCGATTAGCGTCTTGAAGACCACAGCAAATAGGTAAGAATTAACCCACACCCATCACCCACCTCCTCCAATTTTAAGCGCACTCGGGTCCTGTTGCTGCACTGATGATGAGGGTGGGCCTCCCTTCTGTCATATGGATCTGCATTTTCTCAGTCCTTTATGAACGATCTGTTGTCATGGGCTCATACCCAAGCACTGGCTATGAATACAGCCTGCAGTCCAATGTCCGTGACCTGTCTCGCTACTGAACTAAACAATTGATGCTAAAAGCACGAGGAGATGGAGAGGCCATGAGAGGTGCATTTGAAAGTCAAAACTAGGAGTGAAGTGTCTCCTCTCAGCGTTTGGAGTAGCGATGGTGAATTTTGCTGATGGCTGTAACACAGAAGAGAACTGCCGCTTCCTTTATGAGAGAGATGCGAGTGGATTTAAAGAAGTTTTTGTCCATGTACAAGTGTACATAAATGTGTGGTTCTATTTTTTCCCACAGCCCCTTTCACCTTAGTCACCTCTCTCAGCTGAGTCAAGTAAGTTCCTGCTGCAGTTCTGCTGCAATGTGCTTTACACTTGGGCACCTGACGGGACTGTCTAGGACAGGTTCCGTATGTCTGATTTACATCCTTACATTTTCCCTGTAGCTCTAAATGCTTTTCTTCCATCGTTTGTCTCTTTACAACCATGTCATGTTGCTTCATGGTACTGTCTTGCCCCTTCATAGCCCTTGCAGGGCTATGAAACAGAGCTGGAGGTGATCCCAAAAGATGACACAGGCTTCATCCTCCAGGCTCGTGGTGGGATCAGTTGTCCTTGAAGTTTACCCTTTCTTATAGCTGTCCTACCTATTCTTTAAAGCCTCCAGCAGTGGAAATTCATCAGCTTCCTTTGGTGGCCTACACAAGTGCTTTGCTATCTGACCGTTCGCAGATTCTCCAGCAGCTACAGCAAATGGTTTGCTGCTTTCCGCTTTGCAGTAAACTTTACATATTTGAGGTCTGCTACTGTGCCTTACTTCATTTTTTTCTTCCCTAGACTAAACAAGCCTGGTTCTTTCAGTCTCCCCTCAAAGGTCAGGTTTTCCAGACCTCTGAGACTTCTTGTTACTTCTCCTTTGGACTCTCTCCAGCTGATGTGTATCTTTCTTAAAAACTGGCACCCAGAGCCAGACAGAGCACTCCATCCACAGACTTACAGATGCCGAGGGGAGCAGAAGGTTTTGCTCTCATGTCCTACAAAAAACACTGCTGTGTATGTGCACTTCTGGGCATGGATTTCCTGGGGAAGGCCTGAGAGAGACGCAGCTCTGGAGTGATATTGGCCTGCATAGCACACATACCTTGCCATGCTGTTGTAACTGTACAGCGTTCTGTTGATCTGTTGATCTCTGTTCTTCTGTTTGCTCTGCATGTATAACTAACATAGCCTCAAAAGCAATGCAACGCAAAGTTACGCCATCTCACACCTTGAACTCCTCCACCTAGAATCAAAGACTGCAGTAGCCGCCTGGCCTGCTTGTGTTGGATTTTGCATTATATCAGATTTCTACCATCCATCACCCTCCATGGTTCCCCTGTGGGATCATCCTGGGCCTGCATGGTGCAGGGAGCAAAAACTGTGAGCAAATGAACTTCATGCACGATCAGGTCTTACAACAGCTCTCCACCGCTGCTGCGTAAACAGCCTGTGAGGGATGGAGATGCCGCGTGACCAGAGCACTGAGCTCTCTGGTAATCCCTTTCTGAGGCATTATCCTTAGCAGGCCCGGTGTACGCTGGAGCAGACCCATGGCTGCTTCACATACCCTGCAGTTCCCCCCAGAAGGATGCTTCCCTATTGCAAAACTGCACCACGGATGGAGCCTGGGGTCTCCAGCTGGGTACAGACCACTGAGACAGCTCAAGAAGGTTCGAGCGAGCATCCCCAAAGCACCTTGCTCTAAACATACCTGAGCGTAGTGGTGGTTTTGCTCAGGCATGGATTGCTGACACACTATTGCAACAACTGCATGTCCTAACTGTACTAGCTGTAACTGTAACAGACCCAGCGCATCCCAGGGCAGTGACAGACGGCACAGCAATGAGTGTTGCTGCTCTAGCCAACGTTAGGCTCGCAGGCTAGCGGCAGAGCCACGCGGGAAGGAAGCTGGTGCAGCGTGCTGCTGCTGCAGTGCAATGAGGAAGCTGCCTCGCTCAGAAGAAATGAAATGTTTGTTGGCTCACTCTTGGGAAAGTCATTCCACGCTGTGGCCAGAAAGGGGTTCTGCTTGAAAACAGCCTGAGGATACCACTGCACCAGTGATACTTGGAGGTGGGGGAGGGCTGTTTTATTCAAGTGTTGTGCTAGAAAATCACAGACTTGCAATTATGGAGAACATCAAAGTGAAGGGAAGGGATTTTAAGTGAGGTTTTTAAGATGGGGCTAAATAATGACAGGTCTGAGAGTTCAGTGACTCTCTCATAAGAAAAGATTTTCCGTGAGGGCAAGGGTGGAGCTGGAGAGACTAATCCCTGTGCTTGCCTTCCCGCTACCATCTTGCCACTGTTCCCTTTCCAGAAAGACTTCACAACACTTGCCCCCAAAGCTTGTCACACTTGCTCCGTGGCCGGTTTTGGTGCCTGGGAAATGAGAGGAGCAACAAATTCTGCCTCTTGCATCTGCGCGCCATGGGCACATCATCTAGCAAGTTCCGCTCAGCCACAGAGTGGGAACGAGAGACTCAAACCTGAGTCTCCCCTGTGGCGGCACCAGGAACGAGCCAGCCTGGATTTCATCTGCAGGCTCCAGAAGTAAGCAGGCTCTCCTGCTTTCTTGCTACCTTGGCCATGTGGAAGGCACAGCCTGGATCTGCCTTTCAGGGCTCTGCTCGTGGAGGTGGGTACCTGCTGCGGCCCTGCTGCACCATGGCTTCCCCTGCACTGCAGGGCAGCCTCTCCCCCTTCAGCCGCCTCCATCGGAAGAGACTGCACTGAGCATGGCCTGGATCAAGCCTTTGGTTAGTACACGGATACACCAGTAGTCAGGGTTTTGTGTGCTTATGGTCTCCAGTTTGAAACATGCTCTCTTCTGCACTTTAATCCATTCCCTGCCTCTTGTAGGAACATGGAAAATGCTGTTGCCTTCAGCATCCCGGGTCCCCAAGCCTCCTTATTGTTTGGGCCAGACAGAGGTACTATGCCAGGACTGTGAAATGGGATGTCCTTTAAAGACTGATGCAGAAAACCCAAAGGGCTGAGCAAACAAGCCCACAAAGGCCTGCCCCTCAGTACAGGGCAACCAGCGGGTAGAACATGAAAACGAGAAGCCCTAACCATGGGTGACGGAAGGTCTCTGTGCCCATACCATAGGCTAAGGGTGCAAACCCCACGGAGGCGGTCACTCCACTGTGCAGTCTGTTTCATGGGCATCTAACATGACTCTGTAGGTCAGGTACCTCTGGATGATTTTATTCTCTACGTCCCTCTGCAGAACCAGCTCCGCAGCTGCCCGAGTTGAGCCTGCTTCACTCATGCACGATGCTCCTGTGCACTTCCGAGCTGCAAACACCTTCCTCCGCAGGGGTGAAGGGAGGAAGCAAAGGGAAGTATATGGGCAACGTTGGTCAACTTGCCTTGCAGGATAAAAGTAGATAGAGTGCGTACGTGATAACAGGGACAAGGGACTGGATGTGTAATTCTTCATCCTATTGTTGTTCAAGTGACACTGAAAGCAAGAAGAGAAAACTAGGGTATATTCTGCTAGAAAAGTAAACCTGATGTTTTTACAGGAGGAAAAAAGTCATCATTTTCACAAAATGACACACTTCAAACAATATTAGCAAATGCTTACTGTGTGAAGGCAGCTCTGTAAGTACTTCAGCCTTAAAGCTCATGCTCTCAACAAGCCCGGCTGAGCCCCAGTCAGCAGGAGGAGGAGGTAACACCTCCTCCAGGTACTTGTGCAGTCCCCGAAGTCACATTAGTTCCAGGGTGCAGGGCTGGGGAGCCAATTTTGGAGTTGCAGGTAAATGGGAAGTAAAGGGAAAGAGGACTTCGGATGGTGAGGGCAGGGTAGAAGAGGAATACAACTCAGGTGAAGAGGACCTGAGGGAGAGAGATGATGTTTTGCACTTGGGAGCTTTATTCATGCCCCTTTTTCCTCTCCTCCAAACACAGCATACCTGCCTTCATTGTTCTGTTTTTTGCCTCGCTTCCAGCCCAGATGACCATGGCATTTACTCCATGGCAGTTCTTAAAAGCACAAGTTTTATGCAACCTCTGGGCACAAGACACCCCCTCTCTAGTCTCCCGTGAAGCATGGCATACTCCACTGACCTCCACCAAATTAATGCCTGCATTAATGAGTTTTTACTGCTAGTGTGTCCTGGACTGGGGAAGGGGAAATGATGAAAAAGAATGTAACTTGTTGAATTCTTTACCCTAAGAGCCCAACATGCAGTTCAAATTTAAGTGCTAAATCCCAGACTAAATCCCTGCTACAAAGTTTTTGTGTATCTGCAGAATATAAGCGCCAAAACTTGACTGTGAGACTTCCCAAAACAAGTCAAGGGCCACTTCACCACAGCCTTGCTCATTGCCATACAGTGACCGAGCTCACCTGCTGGGCCTCATTACAGATGCTTATGGATGTTCTTGGCAAGAAAACAGATATCTCCCCAGGGAAGCTCGTGACCTGTAGCTAATATGCTAAGCACAAAGAGAAAGAGCGGCAAACAGTAACCAGAAATACTCCAATGCCCTTGGGCTCCTTCGTCTTTTCATTTGCTGCAGGATGAAGAAGTAGGACGTATATCCAACCGTTCCCACGGTGGCTCTGCCCGGTGCCCTAAAAAAAACCTCCACTCTCCCTTCATTGGACCGGAAGGACCTTGTTGGAAACCCTCTTGGTCCAGCAAGGTTTGAATAACGCCCAAGGAAATCAGCAGCAGTCTTGTACGGAGGAGAAGAGAACTCTAGGAGACTAAATAAGGAAAATCAGAGTACTGATGCAGTTACAGGCATCTCTCTCACCAGCAGCACCGGCTTCCGTAGCTCCTGTTGCTGCTGTGCCTCCCTCTCCCATTGCAAGCTCGTCTCTTCCCCTTCGTGGTGCTGGTACAATTCATCCCAAGGGCAAGGGTCAAGAGGATCCGGGAACTATCCCNCCCCCCCCCCACTATTGCCTGTAAGTTCACAAAACTCTGGCCAAGAACATTCTCTTGCTTTTGTTAAGGAGTCTGTGAAAAGCTAAGAATTGGTTTAGGGTTAGGAGTGACAAATTAAGGTATTTTTCCAGAAATCCAGTCAAGAATTCTGAGAAGTGAGGATCATGAAGATATAAATACAAACAGGAGGGACAATTAGGAGAGCGGCTCTAATACACTAGAAACCTTGCAGTTGTTCTTGATTTCATTACATTTTACTGCATTGATGTTGTACATTAAATCATCTAACCTCTGCCCTGTGCAAGAAGAGACAGGTAAATGAATGGGATTGCTGATATTGGCAGTTAACATTTTTCTATTTCTATAGTACCACCAACCTCTGTAAAAGGGATCACTAGGTGTATTTTATACAGGTGAGAAGAATAACAACCCATGATTATAGGGATAATTGTTTTGTAACTCAACTCCAGGAACCAAAGAGTTCCAGAAGATTCAGCCTCATAGAAACCCATCGCGTGTCTTAGGGCTTGGATCTCCATGGTGCTGAGCATCTCCTGGAAAACGCTGAAAATCCTCACTCACTGAATGGCAGCTGAGAGCTCTCACCACATTTGGGAAGGTGTGAAAAGTGGCTTTCAATAACAGGCTCTTAAATTACACGGCTGGGGAAGTAATACAATAGGAGCCCCTGCCTTAAAATACAAAGCTCAAGACTTCTCTCAAGGAATGTGTTTGCTTCCCTCCTCCCTTTCTTTCCCCAGATCTTGCCAATTCCCTTATTCTTCCAGATGCCTCAGGTTGGAACTGTCCTTATAAATAAGAAAAACTAGAAGGTAGGAAAATCTTTGCACAACATGTTTGTTTTCTCTAAACTATCATGTGATCAGGCTGTTGGTTCATAACTTCTGTTGCTGGGTGTTCATCAAATTGTTATAAGAAATAAAAATTGGCCTTTTTTCTTCAAAGTCTGATGATTTATGTATTTCCCCAATGTAAATTCCTCCACTCTGCTTGTCAAAAAAACAGTTGCCATCATCTGCACCTCTCTGCAGTGCCGAACGGTAAAGTTTCCTTCAAGACCATTACCATCTCTCCAGAGTGATAAGACTATTTTGCATCCCATAACATTTTTCATCATGAAGCACATCCAGGAGGATTTCCAAAGTGCCTGGTAGACCTGGATTCCCCAGATCTGGCTCCCTTGAGCTGGGATGCTCCAAGTGACCTGGTTTCCCAAATGGTCTCAGAATGGAAACCTCTTGCTTTGCTTTTGAAAACCTATTCCTATATATTACTGTTCCTATATATTTAAATAATCTTTGTACTCTTAGTGACTTGTGGCCTGGGAAAATACAACAGTCTCTGAACAGTGCAGAACAGCTTTGGTCATTATTTTTGTGTTTATGAAGTCTGAAGGTGTACACAGGGAGCACCATATGGCACATGAAGACAGAGGACCATACAGAACATCTGCCCATTATGTTCTGTGCAGTTATTTGTGCCAAGAAATGAAAGAAGACATCGAATTTCACCTCCAATGTTTGTAAGAAGCAGAAAACAAATTCCTCTCTTTTGGACGAGGAGCTCACTAGCGTAATTCAGGGCTAAATCCTGCCTGATGTTGAGCATTTCTGCTCAAATCATCCTGATGCTTTGCAGCATCCTTCCAGTCCATTCTCAGCATCCCTCTCTCCCACATTCACGGGCCAGAAACTCGGTTTCCTCCGAATCTGGATGAAGTGGGAGACGGGCTCGCTCTGCCCTGGATGGTGCTGTGGAGCGGTGTTTCTTTGGGCTTCCTCTCACTTTTGTGGGAGATACCGTCCTGCATCTCAGTGGGACTACCAGGGGAAACTAATACTATTGTCATTGCTTCCCCTCTACTTGTTTAACTGACAGAAACCCGTGTCAAGCATTTGTGTATCAGTACGCTCCTTAACGGCTAGTGTTTCTCTCCCAGGAAGCTGCTAGAGGAGCCAAACGTACTTTAGCGTAGCATTTTCTTGTTAAACAGGATATCTGTGGGCAGAGAGCGGCGGATGTGCCGGGGAGGCCTGGGGCGGCACGGTGTGAGGAGGGTCGCGCGGGGCGGCTGTGGCACCGCACGGCTGCGGCCGGTGGCTCCGGGTGCGAAGCCTCGGCCGCCACTGCTGCCGATCCTAGCCCTGACCAGCGGCTACCTGGCGGGAGCAAGAGGAAATAGCTATTTTTTTTGGCACCCTAAGCGCTGGCACAGCTGCCTGACCCCGCGAGGGGGCTGCGTCTCGAGTGGGGTGGCGGCAACCCTGCAGAGCTGTGACTGAACACCCTCGCCTCCGGGCCGGGGTCACAGGCCGCCAGCCGTGTGACGGGAAGACACCCTCCCAGTGACAGAACGCTGCCCCGAGCCGCGCTGCTCGGGCACCGCCCGTGAGGGGCCCGATCCCGGTACGGCCGCCCGCGCACACGCGCCCCGGCCGCCCGCGGAGCCGTTGAGAGAAAAATGCCCCGAAAGCGGCGCTGAGCTTCCCCGCCCCGCCGGGCTACCGCCCCGCCGGGCTACCAGCCCGCCTCGCCCGCTCGCCCTCCCTCAGGCGCCGCGGGGAGGGGGGCGGGAGGTGC
>VZTV01084483.1:0-25707 GCA_013400875.1 Anhinga rufa | reverse complement strand
CCCGGCCCCGCCGGCCCGGCGGGGGGACGGTAGCTGGCTTACTCGTTTGAATGGTGTGGTTTGGGGCAGGGCTTGCGCGGAGCTCATGTCCAAAAATGGTAACATTCAGCCCTTTTTTTTTTTTTTAAACCGAAAGGGTGGCGGTGGGGAGGGGAGCTCAGGAGGAGCTCCGGCCTCGCCGCTTCTTACTTACATATATTTTTTTTTCTCCCTCCTTCTTTAAACCAAAAGCATCCTGTATTAGATCACTCTGGAATCCTAATCCCTGAAACATTTCCGTTTTAGTCACTTCATCAGGCAACAGTAAAGCAGAAGTGGGAACAATACTCACGGTAACATGGCAGGGGCACCTCGGGGTGCAGCGGGCTCCCCCGCCGCGCTTGGTGGCTCGGGGTGCAGCGTGTCGGGTTGCGCCTCGCTCTGCCCGAGCTGCCAGCGGGCGGGAGGATCCCCAAACCTGTACTGTAGGGGACGATATTGCTTACTTATGCATAGGTGATATATAATATATAGATAACGTAGCCCAAGGCACGGGGCTTCCTGTAAGGAGCTGGGAGCAACTGGGAAGGAGGGCACACCACACTCTTCTTTCCCTTTAGCCCCTCTTCTTCCCCCCTCCTCTGCTTCCAGATGAAAGGTTTTCAGGTTCTCCAGTTCATAGCTGTCTGAAATGGTGCCACTGAGAAGTCTTTCCCCTGGAGTCTGCTGAATTCATTGAAGGCACTAGCTGTAGAGCTGCTGTCAGCGGTTTCCTCGCTTGGAGGGACTTGGGTGGTGAGAACAGACAGCATGAAATTAAAGCACACAAACAGGGGCATTTAATGGAGAAAGAGTTGATGGCATGTGAGCTTAAGTTTCAACAAAGGAGAAAGAGAGGAATGTAATCTTGGTCTGGGGTGTGAGTGCTGGATGGCTTGTCTGAAGACCAGGCTCTACTCCCTTGAGGAGGGAAGCTTCTTCCTTTTCAGCAGATCCTCCTGGCTGTGATCCATACCTCCAGTCCTGCACCAATATCTGGCTAATACATCTAGGAACATCTAGTGGGGCGCAGAGTGAGATGGGTGGTATTGCTGACAGGCCGTGAGGGGAAATGATTGTCATACTGTGGGGTTCTTTGCCTTTCGTGGTGCCGGGTAAGGGGAAAAATTTTATACCTAGTGGGACACTGCCTTAGCTGTAAGAAGCAGGAGTTGAACCTTTGGCTTAAAAAGAAGTCCCAAAACCAAGCTACAGTAAGAGCCCTAAAGGCCATGCTCTTTTAATATCACCTCCCTACAGGAGTTTTCAGGTCCTCTTGGTCCTATCACAAGAGGGGGACAGAGAGCTACTCTGTTAACTTGGGTTACTTGTGCGGAGGAGGGGAGAAGCCAAGAGGAAGTTTTAAGGAATTAACATACCTGCTTCAAAATAATCCAAGACAACTTCTTTTGATGGTCAACCACTACCAGTTGAATTTGATGTGCTGCTGAGTGTTACTCTCCAGCTTGCAGAATGGGAGGGCTCTATATAGTTAGGTGTCCTTCTCTGTTTGTTTCTCCTGCCGATGGACAGCTGAAGCTATTCCCTTCTGCAGTGGGTGCAAGCACATTGTTTTATCGCGACCCTCCCCTCTGGTGCCTGTAGGTAGGAAGGTCAGGTCTGGGAGTGACAGCTCTTCCCAGTTGCAGCCCATTAGGCTTCCCCACCCTCAGCGGGATCAATGACCGGAGCCCAGCCTGAGCAGGCTGTGCAGATATTGAGGGACAGTCTTGTTCCCCTCCCTGGGGTCTGAATATGACCGAAAGCCCTGTTGGGGTTGTGGGGCTTGCTTCCTTCAGAGGTGGGGAGATAACGGTATCCAAGCAAAAGCCTGGGATGTGTGGTGTAGTAAAACTGTCACCCCTTCTTACTGTGAAGTGAAATCATTGCAGTAATTAAAGTTAAATGTTCATTACTGTACACGTTAGTTAATAGCTTACTGAGGTGAACAGGAGAGATTCATGCCTCCCAAATATTCCTGTAGGCTCTCTTCAGGCTCAGTCTTCCCTGGTTGACTCACCTGTTTTAGGTTTTCCTTCACCTAAGGAATAGCTAGAGAATTTCTGACGGAGGAAATATGTCTAAGTACTAAATCAGATGGTACTAAATATCATTAAAGTACTACTGAATTGTTGTTGTTTAGAGTACTGAGGCCAGCCAGCGAGGCAGACTTGAAACTTCTGTGCTCGGGCCCTCTCTGGGAGGGGAGACAGCATGTCTAAAGTGGTGGCACAGCCAGTAATCCAGTGAGCAAATGTCTGTGTAAGAAGTGGCCTTGCCTCTCCGGTCATTTCCAACCCAGCCCCTCGTGTTGTGGCTCATTAAGGCTCTGTGGGCTGGGGATAGCTGTGCCACAGCACTGTCCTGCATGGCTTTGCGCAGCTGGGACTAATTGAGACTTGGGAAGCAAACAGTCTAGAGATGTTGCTCGCAGATGAATTGAATCCAGCTCCCCTTCTCCCGGCTGCATGGGCTCAGCAGAGCTCATGGCAGGCATCAGAATTGGGAAGATCTGCTGATTTTTAGTAACA
Organism: Anhinga rufa; assembly: GCA_013400875.1. Lineage (NCBI taxonomy): Eukaryota > Metazoa > Chordata > Aves > Suliformes > Anhingidae > Anhinga > Anhinga rufa. The sequence goes on along the minus strand of VZTV01084483.1, from coordinate 23,158 downwards.
GCCTCAACAGGCATGCTGTAAGGACAACAAGTCTGCTGAGTTTTCAGGAGATGGTTTGTGGGTTTCCTACCTGAGCTGAGACAGATACGACAGCCTTCACCGTCTGGGGTGGTGCTTGAGATACGATCTCACACCCTGCTTTGAAATGGGTAAACAGATGAGCTGCAGAGTGAATTTCATATTTGGAGGGAGAAGTTTGGCCTCTTGAACATGATACAGGGGAGAGTCGCTGGTCTCATACCTCTTCCCACATGCCCCTTCCTGGGAAGTTACTGTTTTACAATGTAGGGATAGAGTGACGGTTCCTGGGAGGAAAGCAGCTTTCCATGTGAAGCCTATTTTTCATGTCTATCAGATGAGACTCTAAGAGGTTTTAAAGAGCTTGTCACAGCATTGCTATTCATAAGCAGCAAAAAATACAATGAGCAGGACAAATTCAGCTACTTCTCACTTGATATAAGTCTCTACACAGCCTTTTATGCAGGAGCAGGGAGTCTCTTCTGGGGATTAAAATACTTTCCCCTTTGCACTGTTGAACTCATCTCAGTAGTTTCCTCTAATAGCCTTTTCTTCTCCCTTCTCTCTTCTTTCCTGTCTGGAGTCAGGCCTCAAAGTAGCGCTAGCCAAGGCATAACAAGATTGATCCTGCTGTTTCCCAGTGTTACAAAGGAAAACTTGCTGAAATCCATTGCCATGGTCTCACCTAGCTGTCAAGGCAGACAAGCTTGCCATGTAAAAAGTACATGCTGTTGTTTACTGGCCAAGAGATTGTCACTTGTGCCCATAAGGACGTTTCTCCCTCTTGATGACAAACAGCCAGCTGCAGTGTTCAAACTTTTCCTGAGTCGCCTGGGGGCTTTTGGTAAAGGAGCTGGATTTGGCCTTGAGGGACTGGGTGAGCCATTTGGTACTCAGCACACCTGGCTCATCTTTGCAGGTGAAGTGGAGGGTAGTGGTAAGAGGGACGGTATTCTGCCACTGCCTTCTGAGTGTCAGGGAGGTCAGGAATGACACAGGTGAAGCTGGTGCTGCTTTGGGGTGCTGGTAGGGGTCAGCCCTTGGGCCTTGCATACAGCAGCCTTTCCTGTTGGCTGCTCTTGTTTCATGAACTGGTTGTTCAGGGTGCCAGGGTGCACCTCGTTCAGGGTTTATTTTAAAATCTGGCCTGAAGCAACATGTCTGAACTGTAGAGCTGGGGGGGGGAAACTTTAAATGCCGAATTGCTTTCTGACCTGACAGCTGCTGGCTTGACAATATGAGTAGGAAGCAGTGTGCATTTGCAGCGTGTAGAAGACAGCCATATACAACTTAAATGCTGTAAGGAACGATAGTAATGCTTTTCTTGGAAGAAAAAAAAAAGGATGAAATAAATGTGCCTTGTCTTTATCCAGGGCTGCTCTGCCTCACCAGGTTGTCATTTCTGTGGCAATGTGGCAGTAAATGATGTCTCTGGCTGAGAGAATTGTTACGTACAGATTTACGGTGCTGCTGAAGCAGTGATAGCACAGACTTTAGGAGCACCTTTTCTGCCCTAAAGAAGTACTTACTAAGTACAGTTATTCATGAACTTACAGAAATTCCCTGTTAGAAATGGCAGTCTCCCAGAACCCCTCTTGCCACTCTGTGCCATGCACTACACATAGAGATACACATAAATACAAGAGTGATCCCATAACGTAAAAAGTCATGGGCCTCGCGGCTCTACTGTGTCTGCATCCAGCAGGTCTTACTGCTCTTGTTATGATTTGAATTTTGCTGTGCTAATCGCCTGTCTGAAGTGAGGTTGTTAATGATAGAAAGTACCTGCTAAATGGAGCCCAGATCCCTCATGGAGACACCCCACCTCCAAGCCTCCTGGTAGCATGCTCAGATCGGGTGGTATGAGTATGACTAATATCTCTGACAAAATGTAAAAGCTACAGTCACAGCTTCCTTTTCCCTTGGACTGAGTGTCATCTTGCCCAGACAGGGTCTGTTTTGAGAAGGTTATCTAGATTTCCAGAAAGCTACAGTTGTGGTAGCTGTTGTGGACCCACACAAAGGTGTGATACCACACCCAATCTGCAGTTTGTGAAAATTTGTTTCAGTACTGTCATCGATTCAGCAGTGAGGTAAATGTGCGTTGTTGGCAAATGTACAGCACTGGGTCCCTTTGCTCCTTGCTGTGAGTGATGCTGCGTAGTACTCGATGGGCCATAGCAAGGGAGGGTCCTTGTGTGGTCTTTGCAGTGTGGATGTACTGTAGGAAATGTGGCCCTGATGCACCTGAGGATCCTCTCTGCCTTATTTTGCACTGACCAGTATTGATACAGAAGCAGAATGGTGAAATTTGTAAGGCTGCTTGCTCAGCTGCTCTTCTACAGTCAAGCAGACAGGCAATATAGGTCACCAGATACCTTTTGTCTTTCAGATCAAGCTTTTATTGTTTAACATAGGTAGCTTATTGCCAGATACTTGCTCTTCAAAACGTTAAATTCAAAAGTTGCTGTAGGGGGCTCTGGAAATATCTGGCTTTGTAGATCAGTTATTTGTCTTTGAGTGTGGGAACTGCCTCCTTTCTGTGATCAGGTTTTGTTAGGATCTGTGCTTTTGGTTTTTTTAACAAGAACATTATTATTCATTGTAACCTCTTGGTGCATGATGAATGAGGCATGTACACTTCGCAGTGACTTACCGGCCTATTCAGCATCCTCTTTAAGGGGGGAAACTAAGGAGAAAGCGGGCATGGGTTGAAAAGGAGACTGTATGTTCTTTGGGGGCTCTCTAACAGATCCCAAGGATCAGCTCATGAGAACATGATACTTGCCAAACTGGATTGAACTGTTCCTTCTCCTAATCCTCTAGGGAAGGGTGAAACACCTCAAAGGCATCCAGCTACCAGCCCAGTGATGTAAATGTGTCTGTCTGGGGAATTTCTTGCCGACTGCTTTGGGCAACCAGTTTAAATTCTTGTGCATGTGATTTGGTAATGACGTTTTTGCGTGCATAAGTGCAAAGGCTAGAGGGGATAACATTGTTTTCCTCCCTGCAGTGCTCAGTGGTGTAGCTTGGGTGTCTGGTGTGTCACGTAGGGCATCTTTAAGCAGAAGCAGTTTGGAAACTTCAGTTTTCTTGGCTGTCTGGTGAGAACTTGTCCCCTTACAAGGAAGTGGGTGCTGTTGTATGAGGTGATGTTGTCTGGCTGTGAAATTCAAGTGTAACTGGATGGTAGCTGTGAAAATGTGGGCCAGTAAAAGTGTTCGTGAGCACTGGGATCACACTGTTAGAAGCTGTGTGTGTTACATTGGAGACCCAGTGAATAGTGCTGGAAAGGGCAGGTACCGAGGTGACCACCATGAATGGTGGTAATACACGCCCCCAGCTGCTCCTGCTGTAGGCACCTTGCCCTTCTCACGTGTGCTGTGCTGTGTGAGAAGTGCAGTTCTATAGCCTAACAAGTCTCATGCATTTTTAACTGGAGGAGGAGCAGGTTCAGTTGGCCTCCCCGGCCAGGGTATAAACCTGCGTGCTTTTCTGTGCCTCCTCACTGGGATCCACTTAAAGCTTTGGCCTGAAGATCTTAAGGTTGGCACAAGCAGCAGTGACAGAGATGGTGAAAACTTGCACAGCCCTGCTGGGGAAGGACTGAGAGTGTTTTCCAGCTGCCTGTGGATTATCACTGTTGTGCCTGATGCTTAGGCTGTTCTCTGGGGTGCAGTTACTATCAGAGGATGGCTGTGCTCTTTCTGACGATGAGGTGCAGAAAGCAGTCACTGTAGAAAAGAGCCTGGAGAGTTGTCTGGGGAAACGTTGGGAAGCTGCTAAAATACAACACCTACAGTGGACTGGTCTCACTTTAATGTGTTGTGTCTGCCCCAGGGGCTTGCTGGATGTATTGCTGTGATTTTTAAAGGTATTTTGTACAATCTAAGCAATGGTGTTTGAGGAGGATGGGGGACAGAGTGCAACAGAGTTTATTCTTTTGTATAAGAACATAGAACTGATTCCTTGCCATCTGCGACTATTGGAAACATGATGGTTACCGTAAGGAATATGCTTAGCCTGGCTTCTACAAATCTTGTATAGCAACATTAAACCCTCTCATCCTCTCAAAGCCATAAGTGAACTGTATGTGTAGGGGGGAAAACACGTGTAGTATGCTCAGCAACTGCTAGGTGGGAAAAACATGACCTTAGCAAGAAAGGCAGAGAGTCATCTTTTCTTCATAGAGGTGTAAGATTTTCTCTAACTCTTGGATTTTGGAGTTGAAGCATGTTACGCAGAGCTTGGATCTGTTGGGATGAGTTGGTGTAGAGTGGTGAGATAGGCTTGTCAGCCTCAGGACTTTCTGTCTGGTGCTAGTCATGCCAGAAAAGTCTGGTTTTTTTGAAGTCTTTGGAGCCACCCACTGCTTTATTTTGACCCTAGCATGTGAGACTGACTGTACAGGTTCTCAATAGAGTCACCTAGACCCCCAACAGAGAAGTGGGCACTTCTTGGGCCAACCCGAAAGGTGCTTGAGTGAGCAAAACTACTAGCTTTAATATGAATAGCAAAAAAAGCTCTCTTCCTATTCCCTGCCCACCATTGCCTTCCCTGCTCTCAATCCGCCACTGCATAAGAGCAGAACTTGGTCACAGGATCTTTGTGGTGTGGCCTGACAACAGTTAACCCGCTTGGCTCCCTATTAGGCAGTAAAGCAGAAACGTGTTTTCCCCATGTTGGTTTCCTGTCATGTCTTTCCTACTCAGCTGGCAATGTGTGTATCCTATTGGTAAGGGCTGGGTCAGGCCTTTGCAAGCCAATCCTTGTACCCATACTGCAGCTGGCTGACCTCAGGCTTTTACCTGCACCTGTCCCCTCTTCTTCTTCCAAATCTGTTGCTGTTTTGAAACACTGCAATGTGAACACAGCTCTGCAGCGACCTTCTCCACTGTCAGCGCACCGAAACAGCTCCCATTGACAGGGCTGGGGTATGCATGAATAAACAGGGAGTTTTGGTCTCTCATCCAGAGGAATCTTTGATTTGTCCTATCTATGTAGACTGAAAGCCTCCTGGTAATGTGTTCATCCCTGTGGTGTGGGATGCCAGCAAAACTGGCCTTCCCGTTGTATTAGAGCCAAGATGGGAAGTGCTGGCAGGTGAAAAGGCTGTGTCTTGGTTATTAACGCTCACTACAGTGGACACCACTGATGCAAGTCTCCATGTATCACCTGTCTGTCACTGAGATTGGAGTGGTTTCAAGTAGGTCTCTGAACGCCAGCAATCCAGAGCTTCTGGGCAATCTTATGGAAACACACCAGCGTGGATAGCTGATAGGCAGGTGAGGCTGCAGGGCAGACTTCTTAAGCAACAACTTGTTCCTCATGCTCTTAGATGGCTTACATGGTCAATGGGAAAGCAGGGATGACTTGGTGTATCAGCTGGTTGCTTCTTTGGCTGTCTCTGTCTGCTTTGCATTGACTGTGCGTTACTGCGGTGTTGGGGCTGCCCTTCAGGATAGCACAGGTGGACTCTGCTCCTGCATCGCCCTCATTTTCAGTGGGACCCTTGTGAAACCTTACATCTCTGTGCCACACAGCACAGTGTGGATGGGCAGCCTGTTTGTTCTGCTCCTTCCACGAGCAGAATGCTGTATGGCCGGAGAAGTTTCACACAGAATACTCATGCTTCCTTTTACAACACTGGGGACAGCTCTCCTGTCTTACAGAGGTGCTGAACCAAGGCCAGTTGGCAGCAGAGAAAGGACTTCTGCTTTCCATGGCCTTGGATCAGGCAGCCAGGACATTTGCTACTCCTCGCTGCAGGAGTGCTAAGCACTCAAACTTCACCGCTGCTGTAAATGGAAGTTGTGCTGTTACATCTTCGCTCCAGGAGCTAGCCCATAAAGGCCTCTGAGAGATGAGGGAGAGCAAGACAACCATGTATGGTCTCTGCATCCCAACTGAGTGCTCTTTTCTTCATCATGGAAAGTGATGTGTACATCCCAGAGCCCTGTTTTCTGGCCAGATTCCTTGGCTCTATAGCAGCCGAGTTTCTTTTGCTACCCAGTGTACTTACCTGTGATCAGGTTTATTTAGTTTTCACTTTATTTAAATCTCCCCTTCAGTAGATGATGTGATAGTTCTGCTACTTAAGTGTATTATCCCCAAGAAAACTTGAAAATTCAGCTCCACAGGTGAAAGAAAAGCAAGTTAATTTCTTAACTGCTAAACAATGCCAAAGAAAGGACACTTTGTTTAAAGCTGTTTAGACTGCGTCTGTGCCAGCGTTTATCACAACAGAAAATACTTAATTTCCTAAGGAAAACTTTGATTGCATCCAAAAGCAGTTCCAGCTTTTTAAGTGTATTTATGCTTCCAGGTGAATTTCCTACATGTCTTATCTGGTTTGGGAGATGTGGAGATCTCCCACCCAGGAGGATGGGGAGAGCAGTAGCTCAGATGCAAGGGCGTGGTAGGAATAGGAGTGTGGGGGTACGTTTGTTCAAGCCTCTGCCTTCCCTCTAGCTCCGCTTGCAGTGTTGCTGTACAGGAGGAGCATCTCCAGAGGAAGCATCAGTCTTGGCCACACCTGGCTCCATGCACAAAGCGAGACCTTGCGCTTCGTCAGTGCTTGCTTGTCAAGCACCTTTTGGCAGCAGCACTTGCAGGCGGCTGCGCTGTGCAGAGAGGGCTGGGTGGGGGCAGCCTGGGGAGTACATTCATGAACACAAACTACTCTCAAAATGGCTAACGCGTGGAAACTTGCTGTTTCCCGAGGGTTTTGCTGGGCCGTTGGGGAACTCTGGCCAGGGATGAGACTATTTCCAGCTGTGGTGAGCCAAGTGTGAACTCACTCTGGGCAAGATGCCCAGCTCCACTGGTTTTCTCCTGCCAGAAATCCTCACCCTCCAGCCAGCGATACCAAACTCAGTTTCTGCCAGTTCTCAACTGAAGACCTCTGAAGGGAGAGGAGAACGAGGAGATCAAGCAGAGCAAGATACTGCTGAGGAGGGGGCGAGGGGAGGCACTGAAGGGCTTGTGCAGGGGGCATGATGGTGGGGTGTCACCACAGAGGGGTGGCTGTTGTGGGTGAGGGCTGTACCTAGGGCAAGTGGGAAGGAAAAAGTGTGTGGTGGGGGGTACAAGGGGTTGGCTTTCCTTGGTTAGGCAGAGCTACCCAACCCACAGGGACGTACTGCTGGCAGTATCATCAGGGTAGTCATCTGGGAATGAGTCCTCTTCCCTTCATTGTGGTTTCAACACACTGGGGACTTCTCTAAAATAGGATATTCCTTTCATCTTTTGTGGAAGGTGTTTCAGAGCAGAAGGTGCCCTTCAGAGGGGAGGTTGTGCATTTGGGACCTCTTGCCCTCCACAGAAAAGGCATGGCCACAGAAAACTTCATCTTCCAGAGCTGGCAGGCCTTGTTGTGGTCTCTGTGGATTGGGATAGGACTTCTTGCAGGGATCCATTGGTCCAGCTGCTTTCCTGCAAAGACTGCTCTGCAGTCAGATGCTGTGGAACAACAAGGAGAGGTGTGAGAGTCAGGTATGCAGGGAGCCTCCCTGCATGTTCCTTGTATAGATTTTTAGCAACTGGAGGGACTAAGGGATTAACTGTGGTCCTTCTAGTGCTGGCAACGATTGCTAGTGAAAGGAAATTTCTAGCTGCTCTTCCTGATGACTGCCTCTGGCTCCTGATGCTGTGGGTGTTTGCATTTGGCTGTTGGGTTGGAGCTAGCAGGTCTCTGTTAAAGAGTTTCTAAAATGCCTGTAGTCACAACTCCTTGCATGCTGAAACAAGGCATCACAAGTGTGATACTATGTTGGTAACTTAGCGAGCATATGCCTGTCTGCAACATGTCTTCTGGGTCCAGTCATGTAGAGGTGTTGCAGCTGACAAGGCCTGCATATGAACAGGAGACCTTCTGTTCCTGCAAGCGCACCTCCTCCAACACTGATAATTTTCACGTGCCAGCGTATTATTTAGTGACACGTTACACTGCTCCTTGCTGTTGCAGCCTGTTGCAAGTAGTCTGACCCAGCCAACTACTGCCAGCCTCCTACAGGGTGGATGGCTGAAAGCTGTTTCCATCCTAGACCCAAAGGAGTATTTCCCTCCCCCTCCTATAATGGCTTGTTTCTTTAAAGCTGTTAACTGGCCAGTGGTAAAATACCTAGCTGCCCAGCTGCCAGCCATTAGTTGGCAGGCACACTGTACTCAGCAGCTGAGTAGGGTATTTATTTGCAGCATTTGGCCTGTGATGGGGTCAGAAAAATGAAAAGTCTTTTTGACATAAGGAGGAAGTTTCTTTAAAAAAAAAAAAACACAACCAAAACAGTAAAACAATCAACCAAACACTGCCACCACCACCCCCAAAAAACCCCCACTCCTATTACAGAGTTTTCATTTTGCTCTTGAGCAATTATCATGCTGCTTTTCAAGGCTTCATTCCTGAGTGGTGCTGGGCAATAGAGGCGCTAGAAGATGCGTGGTCTGCATCGTGGCCCCCGGCAGGTGAAATGAATACAGAAACAACCTCTGACAATGAGTTTGTTTCATGTGCTCTGGATTTAGGTTTGGAGGGGAGAGATGTTCTCACCCCTCTGGATCTTTTGGGTGCTGTCAGCATCTGCCACTGCTGTCTATATACTTGCCTTGTTGCCCCAGAAATCTGCTGTTGTCACTGAGCTGTGTGGAAGATTTAAAATTGTACTTGTTGCCATGTAGGTGAGAGTGGTCAGTAAGGTGAGGATCAAGTCCTGGAGTGCCAGTGGCCAGAGATCTGTGGCGGGCCCCATGATGTGCCAACATATCTTCCTGCTGGCCTGAGCAGTGTCTGCCTGTTGCCTTGCAGAGATGCAAAGGTGGAGTGCATCGTCCTGCAGCCTCCCGCCATGCTCGTAGCCTGTAGGGTACTTGGGGAAAGGGACATGGTTTCTGCCCTGTGTTTGTACAGTGCCCTGTGCAGCAGAATTCAGGCCTGTGAGCATGGTTCCCAGATGCTGCAAGGCCATGAGCACTGAAGTGGTGATGGTAACTGATTTTTAAAGGGACCTTTTTTTTTAACTCCTAAGTGTTATCTTAAGACCACTTGTGCTGATTACAGCACATAAAAGTTGCTTCCCTGTTTGTGGTACTCACTTACAATCCACTTATTCAATAAATTATTTTCAATTCTGTATTCTTCTGCACTAGCACCATGCATTTGACTTGCTGTTGCTTATAGGTACTGGTGCAGCCACTATCAGCACACCCTGCTTGAGTGCTTCCAAGTCTCTCTTCAGGATGAAGTCTAGTAATAGACCTCTTTAGAGTGGTGCTTATATATTTCTGTCATCTTTAGCTTCAGATGTCTGCTTTCAGTGTGCCACTACAAAATTGCAAGTACAGATGTCCCTTTCTCCACACCGTTCCAACTCTGCTAGTGTAGTACAACAGTTTTGTGTAGTGAGGTTCTGCTGTGGGCATAGCCAAAGAGAATAAAAATCACCAGCATACTATTTTTTTGTCAAATTTTGCTTTGAGTTTAAAGCCTAAGGTGCTCCTTGATATCTCTCTACCTATATTTCCCTACCCCAAATTCTCCCTCATCCTCTCCCTTCCCTTCCTTGCCCCACCTTCATCAACAGGAGCTGGGAAGGGAAATCTGTGTTCCCATCTTACACTGCTATTGTGTTGAGTGATCTCATATGCTTTGGACGGAAGATTGCTGTTATGCTAGGTGGGTTGCAGGCTTCCATGGTCTGATACATTAACAAAATTATGTCATACCGGAAAGAGCTTTTGAAACTTTTTGTTAATAAGTTCTTAATAATTATCTGAGCAACCTGCTCTAGTTGAAGTTGTCCCTGCTCACTGCAGGGGGCTTGGACTACATGACCTCTAAAGGTCCCTTCCAACCTAAACCGTTCTATGATTCTATTCTATGATCTTCATCTTGTTCACGTAAAGACTGTCTTGGTGGTGTCGCTTTCCTTCAGAGCTTATTTGGAAGTCCCTCGCTGGCGGTGGGCTCTGGCAGCCCCAGTAAGCCTTGCTCTACTCCTGAGCTTGTCAGCAGCAGGCAGGCTTGAAGTACTGGAGTGTTTGCACTGGGCATGTTCAGGCTTTGGGAATTGAAGGTGTGGATTCTGTCTACAAGGCCAATCCAAAGGAACAGCTCTCGTGGCAAAGAGCAAATCTCTTCGTCAGTGCCGGGGCGCAGGGCACTGTAAGAGATGCCCTTTGGATAAACGTGCCTCTAGGTGTGAGTGCTGTCCTGATGCTATAGCAAAGAGTGAGGCATTGGCAATACCGGCCTGGGTTTCTGTTCCCCTCTGACCTTCCTGTGTGGTGGATTGGATAGTCACATTCTCCTATGACTACTTCTCATGTGAACCCTTAATGAGGTTTTGTAAGGGTGCTTATTTGTCATGAAATTGCAGTGCACCAAAACTACCCTTCTGATCTCAGTAGAAGAAAATAGAAATATTAGCTAGATGTGCGTGTTTCTATCAAACTAACTGGGGCGTAATTTACTCCCCATTTGCTCCTTGCTTTGCCTTCCCGAGAGGATATGAGTGGGCAAAATATTTTACATATGTACACTGGGGATAACATACTCCAGCGCTCTTAGTGTAGCGCTTTTCTGCTTTTTGGCTAGTGAGTTTTTGTACTTCTGCAGCCTTACAAAAGGAGTGAAAAAAATGTATTGTGTAATTGCAGTCTGTAAAATGTATTCTAGAGAGTTTGCCAGGGGGTGACATAAGGTATATTCAAATTGGCAGTCCCTGATGATTCCAAAGACCTGCCAAAATCTTATGTTTTGCACCTAATTTAACTTTTGCATATGCAAGTGCTGAGTGCTCTCCCCTCATCCATTTACTTGGGGCAAGACTCACTCCAGATGCAGTTTCACAGTCTTCAGCACAGTCTGACTGTGCTTATCTGTCACTCGTTCTCAGTTGGATGCACCCATGATCACTACTTGAGCATGCTATGGAAAAGTGAGTGGATGCTGCTGAGCCTAAGGTTAAGATAAGAAGGAGGTGGCAGGGTGGGGGAAGTGAAGGGTGAATGCAAAGTGGGACTGGCCACTTTAATGGCAGCTTGTCAATAAAGTGGTCAACGCCAGCCATGAAACCAGTCCATCAGCAATATGGTATTTGGAACTGCTGCAAATGCAGAGGGGACCTGGCTCTGGCAGCCAAAGGAGCTTGAGGTTTGTGCTCTGTTCCAGACTTCTGAATAATTTTTACTAGGTTGGAAAGCAAAGCAATGCTTTCTCACTTTAAGCCCTGCCCAAATTCCTTGAATTTTTGCAGCTTGGACCAGGTGATAATTCTAGTCTGCATGTGAAAAGAAAATGTCTGCCAGCTCTCCATAGGTAGGAATGCAGCTTAAAACCACCTCTAGCCATGCAAGATATCTGAGATTATGGGGGAAGGGTTTTGGAGTGGGGGAATGGAAATCTGCCTGACACAAGTAAGTAATGTTGGAAGCAGTGAGGCTACGCTTATGGCTCAATAGAGTAAGGGGGATGCACTAGCAATAGTTGCCTGAGAAATATGTGTCCCCAGCTGCTCCTTCCCTCCCTTGCAAGGCACAGCCTCGGTATTGCTCCAGCACAACTGCTTGTGGACATGAACTGAGAACCAGATGAAAGAACTTTATCGGTGTTAAAATTAATTTACCAAAACAATAAGAGGGAGAAGAGTTAAAACTGGATAGCTCCCCACAGTGAGGGAGCAGCAAGAGAATGGGAAAGAGCTGGAAAGGATCTAAGAAAAAAAAAACAAACCACCAAACTGTAACTGTTTTTGCTGTAGAAATAAATATTGGTGGATCTGTGTTCTGAACATCACATTGCCTGGTTCCCCAAGCACTGGCCCTGGACTGGGATTTGGCATCTCTCTCGTTTTCAAGTCCAATGCAGTCTCCTGCCTTCTGGAAGCGAGTGCTTAATAGCCGGTCAAAGAACCGCTGCGCAGCAGCTGCTGAGCTGGGAAAGAAGCTGCTTCTGTTGCCTATGCAGGAACATTAGCCACCTCCTCTTAGGCCCTGCAGAGATTGCCAGAGCTCAGAGCAGCTCACACGAACCCAGTTACTGAAGCTTTGAGGAAACAAAGCTGCTCAGCAAGTGCAGTCTTTAGCCTTCCAAGCGTGAAAGCTCAAAACCTGAAGACTCTGCCATGCTGCTTTGCAGAATACCAGACTTCTTCCATGAACAGGTACCAGTAGTCTGATCGCCGTCTTTTAAGAGCGGCAAGGCTGCTGTAGGGAGTTTGGGGAGCACAGAGCTGTGCTGTGGGTTGGCTCCTCATGCCTGGGAGCTGGTGCTTCCCTGTTGGGACAATGCAGCAGGGCGGGCTGTTGCTACAGTGAGTGAGCAGGAATCCACTGTCAGCAGGGAGATGCTCTGCTGCAGCTGCTCCTGCTCCACTGATGGGTGCCTGGCTCCTTATTCCCTAGCAAATGCATAGTGCTCTAATCTGATCTGCTTTTGCTGCCTGGTCGTTGTTCATATGGACCTGTATTGCTCTGCCAACTGTTGCTTCAAGTGTAGTTCAAAGTCTACAGCATGAATATGTCAGGGCTCTGTGCAGAGTCTTCCTGGGTAGACCTGAGCCTACAGCAGTCCTAGATACAGAGGAACCACAGAGAGCTGGATACAGGCTCTAAATTATCAGGGTTGGGTTCTTAAGCCTCAGGAAGTCAGAAAAAAAGGGTGCTAGACAGTAGCCTGCTAAGCAGTGCAAGAGGCTTAGCTGTTTTGGCAGCTGAAAAGGGAAGAAATAAATTCTAATTCACTTAACAATACCGTACCTGCATGCAGAAATGGGCTGGCTGGCTCATGGCATGGGAGACAGCCTAATGTGGAAATGACTAACTTCCTCTGGCAGTTGCCAGTACAGTGCATAGGATGTAGGAGATAGGATGTGAGGAGGTCCTGGGCCACTAGTAAGCATATCTAGGCTTGCTAAGTACCAAGTGGAACTTAATGCTGTGAAAGCTCCACTTTTTAAGTTGGATTGCCTGATTTGCGCAGGAAGAAAATGTTTCCCTTACAAGCACAATGCTCTGTGGCTGTCTGACTGCATAAGAGGAAGGAAGAGTCCTGCAAAGGTTAGATCCTACGTGCCTTGATGATAGGATATGTGATCCCATGGGAGGGAAGAGGATCCCATGGGAGAGAGGGGCTGAAATTCATTACTTACCTGGCTTCCAGCCTGCTGGTTCAGGTCACTTTCTCTTCCCAAGCTGTGGTGGGAGCTGGTGAAGGGTTGCGTGGTCAGAACTGCACAACATGCATGGCAGCAGTTGGAGTGGGAGCACAGCGTGCGATGCCCTGCACCGGATGCATGAGCAGCAGCCGCGGTGCCCCTGGGCGATGGCCAATACCTACTGTGCCGTGTAACAATCGCGTGATTGCTTGCTGAGGAAAGGGTTGGGACAACTGTGCCCTTGCTCTTCAAGCTCAGCCGCTGGTTATTCAGCTTCTTGGGAGTGGGATTATTTCTTCTTGGCCCACAGACAAGATCAGCTTGAGCCTCCTGCTGAGGGATCTTAATTACCCATACCCTTTTTCCTGTGAAGCTGCACGTAGACCACTGTTGTTGTTGGACATGTCTGTGGCTGGTGCCCAGCCATATACTTGGGTCAAAGAGAGGTAGGTCACCAAATAAAGCAGACTTCCAGGGGACTGATTATGGTGGAAATGGCATTCGTCCTTCTGCAACCTTCCATTGTGTGGACATGGTTTTCCAGAGCAGATAGTGGCAAGCACCACGCTGAGGGCAAAAGGCCAATCATTCTGTGGTGACGCTGTTTTGCTGTTCCTACTGCAACTTTGTGCTGATGTGCAGCTGCCAGTAGGAAGAAGGTTAAGTGCGCGTATCACACGGCACGGTTCTGTTTACTGCATAGTGCTCATAATCGGGGCTGGCATCCAAATCCAGAAGATTACTAGCACTTAACCAGAGACCCTGAAACAATGTGTTTCATGTTGGTATTCCTGTGAAGCTACGCAGTCTGCCATCAGTTCTCTTGCAGAGACCTGCTGGTCCCTGCAGCCCTCAGAGGAAGCTATGGGGAGAGCAGAAAATGGACAGTTTTAGGAACAAAGACGAGATTGGACTGAACTGCATTTATCGTTGGTGTAAGCTTGAAGCCAGGGGAGTTTTGCCAGGAATTAACTTATTCCATAATAACTTGATCCCTGCCAAAGGGGCTTCTGGCTGGACCCTGGTCTGAGATAAGTGCATGAAGCTATCCAGGCTCGACAGTGACCAGTCTGGGAAATGGGACCGTGCCCCTTGGCGTAAGGGTTTGGATGGGTGTCACTCAGTGATTTGCACAGTATTGAATACAAGCAGTTGTGGTGGAGAACCAAGTGTAAAATTCAGATTAGTTTTTGAGGTGTGGTTTTGGACAAGAGCGAAGGTGTAGTTTTGCAGCATGGTCTATAGCTTACCCGTGTTATCAGCGTGGGCATAGCTGTAGCAAACTGCCGTTGGCCTAAGGCAGGGTGTGATTTACCTTCCTACTACTCCTCCTGCACAAGGCAGATCCTCTGTTCCTTCCTCTCTCCTAACAAACTCATCTCTGCTCATACACATACGCAGCATGGGGCTTTTCCCTTCTTCAGTGTAGTACCAGTTCATTTGTAAAGACCTGCCTTGTCCTCCTTGGAGCTTTAACACCTGGCAGCAACCTGCATTGCTGCTGATTTCCAAAGCCATTTCTGAAGACTCCTATCCATCTCTTAGGAATTGCAGAAGTCTGTTCTCCCCCATGCTTCCAAAAGTCTTTTTCCATCACTCTGTGCCTTATCTGAAAAGTCTGCTCATCATCCATGGATGAAGTTTATATGAATGAGACATGGAAGAGGAAGGATGGAGGTCTGAGCAACCTGGTCTAGCTGAAGCTGTCCCTGCTCACTGCAGGGGGTTGGACTAGATGGCCTCTGAAGGTCCCTTCCAACCCAAACCATTCTGTGATTCTATGAGGTGTACTTTTTTTCCCCCGCCTCTGTGTTAAAGCCAAAGCTAATGGAAAAAGAACTTCTCTTGACCATCTTGTTTGTTATTGGGGCCTACCTGCTTAGGAAGCTCTTAGGCTGAAGGGGAATAGGAGAGGTTTCCTGGTCAAAGCACAAGCTTGAAATAAACCTATCCACGTGTTAGTAACATCGGACCCTCCTTTTTTTTTTCTCAGCAAAGTTGACTTTTGCTTACTCTTTTTTTGTGCTTCAGCAGGATAGGAGATGAGTTCCTGCTTCCTATTCTGTTGAGTGCTAGCTGTGGCTGCTAGCCTATGGTACAGTTTCTTAGCTGCAAATATTAAAAATATAGCTGTTTGAGTCTGTCTTGAATTAACTTTCTGTATTGGTCTTACACTGAACTAGATTACTGTAGGAGAAAGAAAGCTACTTGAACTTCCAGAAATAATCCCAAATTCCTCTAATTAGAAGACTCGCAGCAGATGTCTTAGGGTGCTAGCAAGATATCTGTTTTCAGAAGATATTGACAGACCTTGTATGGATGTTCCTGGAATATGAGGGTTTTTGGGTCTTCTGAAACAAGTGGCAATAAACGTTCCTTGGCTGTTTGTACCGGGGTAATTTGACTTCCATGTGGTAACTAACACTGCTGTCTGTCATCTGCATGCACCTTGCCTCACTCAGATGATTCCTTAGTTGAGAAAACAGATGACAAACATTATGGTAATGATGACTTTTAGATTGCACATGTCCTGCCCTTTGGGTTATCTATTTCTTGTCAATGTTTGGTGGTTTGGGTTTTTTTTCCCTAATGTAATAGGATGGAGGATCCAAGATTTGCTAGTTTTATTGCTCCTACTGTATCCATGCATGCATGTATTGCAGTAGAAATGATAAGGCATTCCCCAGGTAAAGAGCAAAATATCCCAAGTGTCACAGATCTGGAAAAAACAGGGTAGGTCAAAAAAGCGAACAAGACTCAACAGCCATGCATTTTACTGTGTGATCATTAGGAACAATCACCATGTATCAGTTGTGTTAGTAAGCTGAATTGCAAATGTTTTGCTTAGCAACTGTTGCAAAGGAAAATTGTCAGGCAACAACAAAATTAGGAATGGTAGGTATGGAAGGCACTCTTTTGAAGAGATGAGCTGTACTCTGACGTATTATCTGTGACTAAATGATTTGGCATTTTCTTACTCAAACATGTAAGAATGAGCATTTATGACTGTGCATCAAAGAAGGTCCAATCTAATCCCCTAACTTCATAAATGCACTTGCTGGCTTTCTGTGTGTAGTAGATATCTCTAGGCAGCTTCCCAACGCAAGGCAGCAGGGTTGAAGAGCTGGACATGGTAGTAGCTTCCACGGCCAATCCTTGGGCAACAGTGATGAATTTGAGTGGACATCCAACCATGGTAACTGAAGACTGGTGGCTGGCTTAGTCATTCTCCATTGTGAAACCATTCCCTTTCCCCTAAAATAAATGATGTACCTGAGAGGACTGTGACTGATACTACATTTGGGATTTCCCTCCTGTGGAACTGCACTGAGGTGGTTGGTGGTGTAAGCACAAGTGTGAATGAGGTTCCGGTGTGTCCACTCTTAGGTACATAGCAGGACAGGGCAAAGTGTCAAGTGGCACACCATGTGCTGTCTGCAGAAGTGCTTGCTCAAGCAGTATTGGCTGTGGAGCTGCCTGAATGGAGGATGAATCTACAGTGAAGAAGGCTTTAATTTTGTCATGTATAGGTATGTGCATATTATAGACAAAACTGTGTTTAAAAGACTCCCTGAAGGGGGCTAATCCAGCAGTCTTTAGGGCTAAAGTCTGAAATAAGAAACTGGTACTAAGCTAAACAACTGCTTAAGCACTTGTATGGAAGCAGACATTGCCTAATATATCTCCTGCCCTTGCTACTGTCACTTTAACAGGGGACTGTGTTAGGAGAGGCATATGAGTAGCAGTTGAGTATTGGAATACAAATACTGTCAGGGTAAAAGCACTTCCATTAGGTGTTACTCATGGGAAAAATTATTAAAGGCAAAAGAAACCTACCTTGGAACTGCACATGAGATGTGCCTCAGAGTGTGCGGGAGCCTTTCTACTGGGTTATCTGTGAGGGGGTGCTTGACATGTGTCTTAAGGACTCCTTTTTAGTTGATTATTAAATTCTATGCAAAAATAGACTAAAAGGTTATGTAAGGAAGAGTCAGGGTACAGCTTAGTAGTGGTCTGCCCAGTCTTGGAGGGAAGGTTTTGTTTTTCTCAGTGTCTCAGCATTGCAGTGAGGTTTTATAGTGCTTTCATTGCCCTTCCAGGCTAGGGCTCAGCTGGAACCAGGGCACTGTCTCCAAAGTACCTGCCCTTTCTTCCTTGCCTCTTCCAAATGTATAGCATTGTGGCAGGGGCAAATCAGTGCTTTGCTAGGGTGACAGCAGAGTTCAAGTGGAAGTTCTCCAAGATGAGAGCTGCTGTGTTTGAACTAGAAGGGCCTGGCAGGAAAATGTTTTCATCAAGGCATTATCTGTTTCTGAAACTTTCTTTGCACCTGAGTCTGAGATATTGCTGCAAGTCCTGTCCCTTGTAGTGGAAGGATGCTGGAGAGGCTGTCCCTCACTGTGATGGGTTGCAGCAGCTCTGGTATGAGCATTGGTGCCACTTGCTGTGCTTTGGGCTGGCAGTTCTGTCACTCTGGCTGCCCCATATTGGTGTTGTGTCCTTCTTTAGCAGGAATCCTCTTTGTTGCAAGCCACAGTAGCTCACAAATAAAGGTAGAGTCCCTGCTATCTTATCCTACCCTCAAGTGAAATGTCTTGTGTAAATCATTTGCCTTTCCCTGGGCAGAGACCTGATTTTTATCCTTCATGTCAGGAGTCGGAGCCTCTCCAACCTCGTTGCCCTGCTGAATCCGTGGGGTTTCAGACACAGTAGCAAGGGGTGCACGTTGCTCTGTTACAGCCATGATGCTGTAGCTGTTGTACTTGATCCCTCCTGTGTCTCCTTCATCGCCATGCTGACCAGCACAGTGTGAAGCAGGCCCTGGGGATAGTCCACGGCTGCCGGAGCAGGCAGGTGCTGCTGGCAGATACTGAGGAAGCCTGTGCTGTCATTACTGACTCGCTCTTCCTTGCAATTAATAGAAAAACCTGTTTTTTAAAAAAATAAAAGTGCTTCCTGGATGCACGTGCCTTTCCAAAGGCTGTGCGGTTGGTGGAAAGCAAATTGTGTCTCTCAAGAATTGGATGGGAGGATGTAGGCAGGCCTGCTGCCAGGCCCGTCCCTGCTGCTGCGTGGCTGCCAGAGCCTTTGCAGTGCGTGTGAGACCCAGTCTGCCTCTGTCCCCTGGATACCAGCGGTGCTGCCCTGGCTTCTCCCTGTGGCTTGTGCCTCTTTGGCAGCAGTCTCCCCTCTTTCTTCCAGCTCTGGCCTGTGCTTGGCAGAGCAGCCCGTCAGCCCAGCACAGGGCGCCCCTCTCCCCCTGCACGGCTTGGTGCCCCGTCCCTAGGTGAGGGTGCCCCCCTGCGCTGGTGGTTCTGCTGCCTCCCATGTACATCTGCAGTGGTGACTCATGTCTGCCAGCCTCCTCAGGATGGCGTGTGCTGTGTGTCCATCTTGTCCTGCTGCTCAGGTGGGGCAGCACCCAGAAGATGAGGGGATTGCCACCCTGCTGCCTTCCCTGTCAGTGAGAGCGCGCTCTGCCCTGCGAGCAAGCCAGCCATGCCTGCATCCTGTGAATTTATGGGCTTCCTCAGCGTTGCTTTGTCTCTGTTCACCAAGTGGGGAACTTGGCAGGTGTATCTGCTAATACAAGAAATCAGCTGACCTGTGTCAGGAAGCAGGGGTAAGAGTTGACAGACCAGCTCTGGTAACTAAGGCTGCTGAGCCGGCGTCCATCTATATGTGATTCAGGGGTGTACTGAGCCAAAAGTGCCTGCTCAGAAATGGAGACAATGGCTGAGAGTACGGATGTGGAACGCACAACTTTGTGGTGCCTGTGCATTGTACCATGCCAGCAAATTACACTCTGAGGGGCCTCAAAGTGATTTTTTTTCCAGGATTGAAAAAAAATCTCATGTAGCCTAAATTAAGGTACTGGTAAAGGACTTAAAAGTTTGAGGGATGATAGATGCTGTGGTCCTGTGGGAACTCCTCTTCTGTTGCTGGTTATGGGGAGCATCTCAATGAGTTCAGTTCCAGTCTGCTGCCAGCACATTGCTTAGGACCATAGGCTTTTCCAAAATTGCTGTAGAAAGCTCAAAACCATCTGGAATTTTGTTATGCTCCTGGGCTGAATAAATCCCATGCCACTTACCAAAGAAACTGGGATTATTTTTTTTCTTAAAAATGCCATCCAGGAATTATATAGGATTAGAGGTTTCTCTTATCCCTGGGGGGGAAAAAAACCAAAATGTTCTGTTGTGCCAGGGCCCCAGGGTGATGGATTTCTGTGGTAGCTTGGGACCACTGCCGTAGAGATGGGTGCCCCCTGTTTTGAAAACCATTAAGTGCACAGGGTTACTGGCTGTTAACTTGTGTAGCAGTGTGTTTCATGCATCAAAGAAAACATCATGAGCCCATATCCTGGAGAGTTTCTAGGTAAAATTAGTGGTTCCAGCTACCCATGTGCAAGTATAAAGCCGCGGGCATCCTTGTACTTTGTTCTTCCTGACAGACTAGACCACAGATTGTTCCCTGTGGTCAGGAGCCACATCTGAGATTTTCAGGAGCAACGTATGCAAGTTCGGGACCTTCTTGCTAAAATAACATATGTTTCAGATGAGATCAGAGCTTATTAGAAAGAAAAAAAAAGCTAAGGAAGGATATGGGCTAGAGCTATGATGATTGCATGCATACTCAGTTCAGGTAAATAATGTGTTGTGATGGTTCACAGTGGTTTTGATGCCCCCCCTCCTTTTTATAGGGGGTGCTGAAGCACTGCTTTTTGAAGCAGCCCAGTTGTGTTATCAACGACTATCTTTGTAAGACTATTGCAAAACTTGCAGTACACAAGGTAAAAAGCACCCCATCCTTTGAACGGTTTCACTTCTGCATATGGGAGAAGGGCACCTCCCCATGCTACCCTCAGAGCTGCTATTGTTGGTGGCATTTCTTGCTGGTAGTTAATATGCAACCACAATGTCCACGGAAAGTCTAGATTTCAACAATTATTTCTCTGCCTTGACAATGTCTTTTTCGAGAGTGGCAAGGGAGAGGCAGGAAAGGGGAGATTTACTTTGCATTCTCTTAAAAAAGCTAAACAAACCAACTGTAAGCCATGTAGTATTGTTCTGACCTTCACCTAAGTCAAACTCTACATAAAATCTGCTATAGATGTATGGAACAATTGCTGCGTAATTATATTCTGCTCTTTCCTACTGAACTGTAAAGCAGAAGTAAATTGAACATCTCGGGTGATTTAAGGACTTTGCTTACAAAAATGTTTTGTTCCTGCTCTCTCGTGCAGGATCGGGACCCCACTGCTCTGCGTGCAGGCGCAGCACGGAGCTGTGTGCTGTTACTGCCATGTCCGTAGTCGTTCGTTCCATCCCTCCCTCACCTGAACTTGCGGTCTCACTTCTAGGGTACTGCTGTGCATTAAGCAGATGAGTTGGTGAGCTGTTCAGGGCTCTTTCCTGTTTTTGTCCTAGTTTATTTGGAATTAAATTAGGATCGGGTAAGATGTATGAGCGGTTCCAATATAAGTGAATCCTTGAGGATTTATCACCAGTGACTTTGATTTTTGCCATTGTGTAACTCACCTGCCTGTGATTAAATCTAGTTCTTCACAGCTTGGCTTTATAAACCAAAATATTTTCACCTTACTGATCATCTTATCTTTCTCTATAACTAGAATTATGTCAGGTGATATTTGTGCTTGTATGAAATGTTGTATAACCCCCCCCTGCTTAGTTCTCTCCATGATAAGAGACTGGCCACTTTATGCTTTCATTTTCTATCTTCTAGCTACTTTATATTCCAGGAGAGAGCACTCTTCTTGCCCAATGACTGTGTGCCTTTGAAGGGTCAATGACGTTATGATAACAGCAAAGTTAGGGAAAATAAATCGGAAGTTGGGCAACAGAGGAGAAAGGTGCAAACATGCTGATTTCTGGAGGTGTGGTGGGATGGGACAAGGCAAACAGGCTTGTTCCTTATTAGACACCAGCGAATGCGTGCTGGAGCAGTGTAGGAAGCCAGACTTCATTAGTTCCGCTGCCTACTGAATGGCTTGTTATCAAAGAATAAGTAGGTTAATATTTGACTTTGGGGGTGAGGCATTAATTTTCAAGAAGACCCGAAACCATGTAGCAATTTAGTACAACAGTACGTAGGAAAGGGTGCACTAGTGTTATTTTGCATCTTCCAAGAATGGCACGTTGCCCGTTATATTAGCAGTGATTTGTTTGCGTTGCCCAGGACAGCCGGTGCCTAGTGGTGCTAGGAGGCTAAGGCACCTTCCTGGAAAAAGCCCTACTGATAACCGAAGCAGCTGTGGGCTTTGATAGCCCAACAAAGGGGAGAACTGGTGGGGACATGGCCTCAATGATGTTTAAATTTTATGCCATTTTAATGATTAGCCCTGATTGCTTAAAGCCTTTGCTAGGAAGATGGTGTTGACTTAATGCCTGTGGCAGGTGCAGCCAGTTCAGCTGTACTATGGTAGCAGACCCATTTGAGTGTGGTGGTGGTAATGCAGGTGGAGCCTGTTGTCTGGAGGGACAGCACTCCTAGGGTTTGTCCTCTGCTGCCCTTTGAGACCTGTATGTCCTTAAGTAATGGATTTCCATTACTCTGCCTGGGAGGCCAGGCCTGTGATGGGGTACTCACTTTGGTCACCTGGCATAGAAGGCTAGTGGATTGCTTCTGGCACCACAATTTAACTAGCTTCTTGGTGGGACCTTGTGTTGATCAGGTCCAGTACATTTTTTGAAAGCTAAATGCAATTCTTTGTCATACCTGAGGTGGGAATTAAGCTCCTGTGTTGACTTTACCATGTCTCTCTTCAGAAGATAAAGACCTGGAATAGGATATACCTTAATGATGGGGGGAAAACTTTTCTAGGGCTCACACCTGGTTTGAAAGATGACTTTCTACCTAGAGGCAGAGCAGCTGTGGTTGAGGCACACACTCCTCCTTGCTGCACCTCCAAATGAAGTAGTAGTGTTCAGCAGTGGGGCAGCATAGAGTTGTCTTAAACTATGGCTGAGGGGTTTTTGAGCCTGCCCTCATGTTAAAGCTGGAAAAAAACGGCTTTTGGGAAACATTGTTACCCAGTGTGCACTTACACTGCTGCTTGAATGCTTCTGCTGCACTGGATGGTGTGCAATTAGCCCCGTGTACTGCAGTGTTCAACAGCCCATTGCATGTCAGGCCACCTTTAACTCTTTTGCTCTTGCAGCTTTGCAAGTCTTGAGCCCAGGAATCCTCACCTGAATTTAGATGTAGCCATGGCACAATGTTGAAATGTGATGTCCTGTTGATTAAGTAGGCAGTGTGCGCTACAATGTGGCACCCAACCTCTATCCTGTATCTTGCATGGCACCCCTCCCTTCCTTCCTCTGTCAGCGTGGAAGAACCTGACTGAATGGATGGCACTGCATTAAACCACTAGCATTTACGTAGCCAGAACAACAAACAGTGCTTTCATGCCATGATTTCACCTGCAAGATTCCCTTCATGCCCAGGTGAATGGGCGGAGGAGCTGTGAGGGCTCCTGGTGCAGTAGTTAGAAAGCCAGGTCTCAGCCTTCAAAGCTTCATGAAGAACATGTGCTTCCCAGGGTGGTCACGGTGCGTGGAGGGCTGCCGAGTTCTCTGTTAAATTCAGGCAAGTGGGATAGAGATGAAGAGAAGCACACAGGCCCTT
Organism: Anhinga rufa; assembly: GCA_013400875.1. Lineage (NCBI taxonomy): Eukaryota > Metazoa > Chordata > Aves > Suliformes > Anhingidae > Anhinga > Anhinga rufa. Next base: position 341 of record VZTV01084483.1, on the reverse strand, counting down.
TAAGAACAAACTGGCAAAAGAAGAGCTCAGTATTTAAATTTAGTGCAGACGAAAAGGGAAAAAATTCCCTACAGCATCTGGTTTATATTACTGCTCTCTGCTTCAGTAGAGGGTGTGTTTACAGTGAAGCGCTCTGGTGCATAGTGAGGGGGGTTCTCAAGCTGTTCATTTCTGGGTGACTCCGAGCGCAGGGTATGCCTTGCAGCTACCCCCATGTCCTCCCTTTGGCCTCCCTAACTAATCCCATCTCGGCTGTTGAGCAGAGTGGAGGGGTGCCCTGTTGGGTCCGAGGTGTCTGAGCACAGCACTCTGTCTTCCAGGGCTCTGTCCTGGCTGCTTCC